>VMDO01018559.1:29123-42096 GCA_007922755.1 Pedetes capensis
GTCTCACTAAATTACACAGACTGCCTCTGGTCTTGAACTTGCGATCCTCCTGCCTCTGCCTCCTGAGGCGTTGGGATTACAGGCGTGTGCCACTGCGCCCGGCAATGTTTCCCTCTTCTTTAATTAAACAAATCAATGAACATTCACTGTCACCATGTGGAGGCCATTTTTAAGGTATAAACTCAGTTTCTAATGTACAAGAGCCTTTAATCTCATGAATGGGTTAAAACCATGTACACAATCCCTCTACTATAGGCCACATGCAATGGATACTACCTGTGACCTGAAAACTAGAAATGGCTTGGGAAATAATGGTAGATGATGGAAGGCCTCAGAATGAAGGAAAAAAATTCTTCGGGAAGGAAAAAAGCCTTCAAACATTTTAATTATTCATATGCTATAGGCAATTGTTATTGTTAGGTGCTGTTGAGTTGCATCCTTCTCATAGTGACCCTTCTAGAGTTTTCATTGGCTGACTGTTTTGGGATTGCTTCAGGAGGTGATTGCCACATCCTTCTTCCATTTTTGTGGTTCCATGTTCCTCAGACCTGGGTCCTCAGAGAGTGTAGAACAGTGCCCTACCAACTGAGGTAAACCCTACCCCATATAGGCAATAGGTTAGATTTAATACATTTTTCCTAACAGAAGATCATATTTTTAAGTCTAGTTGTGGAGCTTCTTTCTGAAGTGTGTACAGATAGATAGATAGATAGATAAGATAGATAGATAGATAGATAGATAGATAGATAGATAGATAGATAATAGTGCACTCATTGATTAGTACAGTGCCAACACTTACAGTTGTATCTGGGACTCAATCATTTTGGCTCTCTTTTCTTTTCCAAGATGACACTAATGTTTTGACAGACCTTTTCCCCATAGGTTAGTTCTCCCAACACAGCAGAAAATTGCCAAAACAACTCTTGGAAGAACAAGCAGAGTTTCTGTGGATTTTTCAGTCGGGTAACTCCTGTCAGTCCTTTAGAAGCGATAAAAAAGTCAACTTTTGGAGTTCTGCAGTACAAACTGAAGCAGATCATCACCCCTAGAGATAAGAAACTTTACATGACTGAAATGGAATCAAGTAACTGGCAATGTCAGCAAGAAGCACTCTGTCACTTTTTTGTAGTAATTTTGTGTGACAACCTCTAAGGACATTTGGTATATGTTATATTTCAAGATTGCAAATAATTTGTTAATCTTTAATCAAAAAAGTAGAAGAATGTTTCTGTATCCAATACTATATTCCATCCAAAAGAAGAAATATCATCACTTAAAGCTGTGTTTGAATTCAAATTATTCATTCTGAAATAACTTTGAATTTATAGCATAATAAGTGTATTCCTTGTAGAATTTTTCTCATCATAATACTGACAAGGCAACATTGCTGGTGACACAGTGGAAATGCATAATTTACTAGCAACTTACAATATCCTTTCCCTAATTTAGTTTCTGAGCTTCTATCTGAAAGAGGAAGTATGTATTGTTATTTATATACGAGTCACCCTTAGTACTATGTTAAATTTCATGGAAAAATATTAATGATTTAAATACAAAAATAGTTGAATCTGATAAATAAATGACAATGTCGCTACAATAACTACTCTTTTTTAGTACAACAGCCACTACTTTATGCTAATCACAGTTTTCCTGTTTAAAATGGAGAAAAACAGGAAGGAGGATGTAGCTTAGTGGTAGAGCACTTTACTAGTTTGCAGGAGGTCATGGGTTAGATCCTCAGAACAGCATATAAGTAAGTAAATAAATAAAACAATGCAATACAATGGTGAGATAATACTTGATTGCAACACTAAAAATGAATTTTAGAGCACACTTGGCTTTCCAAATATTCTATATCATGTGTAAAATTACTTTTATTGCCACCTAAAGATAATAAATATTTTAAAATTCTATGTTTCTTTACAAACAAACTTCAATATTTGCATACTGTCAAGATGTTCATTAAGTCAGGGAAAAACTTCTGAGTATGAATCCATTTACAACAAATATCCAATAATTTAAAGTGTGATTTAAAAAAATCAGTACCAATAATGTATCTTTAATTAACTGATTCACCTGGCCATGTACTGTGGCACACACCTGTAGTCCCAGTGACTTCATTCGCTACAGTAGGAGTATCACATGTGTGAGACCAGAGGCAGCCGTACAACTTAGCAAGACCATGTCTCAAAATTTAAAAAATCAATTGTTTTTTTGGGGGGAGTGGGTTGCTGGGTCCTTCTCCCAAGCTGAGGGTGTTAGTGGCAGATCACTTGCCTAGCATGCTTGTTGCCTTGGGTTTAACACCCCAGTACCACAAAAATGAGTGAATAAATAAATAAACAAATAAATAAATAGAACTGGCTTATGTATGTATATATACACACATATATACACATACACATATATATAGCAACTGCAAACATATATATACATATATATGTACACACACACACACACACACACACACAGAGGAATTAAACCCAGAACCTACCTCATGCATATTTTGTAAGTGCTCTACCACTGTGCTGTGCCCCTAGTCCGTTTTATATTTTTATTATGTATTTTGAATCAAGGTCTTGCTAAGTTAAGTATGCTAACTCTGGCCTCATATCTGATACCCTCCAGCCTCTGCTTTTCAAATCACTGGGATTATAGGTGTGAGCAACTGAACCCAGATGAACTGGTTTGTCTTTAATACCTTACTTCTGGTTGCCTTTAAATATAATATGACGGTCTGTCAGTCACAATACTATTACAGAGAAAAGAATGCATAGGTAGAGAAAGAGAATTATGGATAACATTGCAAGGAATGGGAATACCAAAATAATTATACTCATGAGGAATCTGCACATGGACCAGGAAGGAGACAGTCATTCAAACAGAACATGAAAACACTGCTAGGTTTAAAGTCAGAAAAGGTATGTGACAGGGCTGTATCCTTTCAACTTACTTCTTCAATCTCTATGCTGATCAAATAATCCTAGAAGCTGGACTTTATGAAGAAGAACATGGCATCAGGATTGAAGGAAGACTTTTTAAAAACCTGCATTGTGTAGATGACAAAACTTTTCTTGCTGAAAGTGAAGAGGATTTGAAATATTTATTGATGAAGATCAAACAACATAACCTTCAGTATGGATGGTACCACAACATTAACAAAACAAAAATCCTTACAACAGGTTCAGTAAGCAACCTCACGGTAAATGGAGAAAGATTGAAGTTGTCCAAGATTTTGCTTTACTTGTTTCTACAATCAAGACCCATGGAAGCAGCAGCCAAGAAAAGACTCATTGCATTGGGAAAAGCTATGGCAAATTATCTTTTTAAAGTACTGAAAACTAAAGTTGTCACATTGAAGACAAAGGTGCACCTGACTCATGCCATGGTGTTTTCAGTAGCATCATATGGTTGTGAAAGCTTGACATTGAACAAGGGAGACAGGAGAAGAATTGGTGCTTTTGAAATTATGGTGCTGGAGACAAATGTTGGACTGTCAAAAGAACCAACAAATCCTTCGTAGAAAAAGTGCAACCAGAGTGCTCCTTGGAAGCAAGGATGGCTAGACTTCATCTTAGGTATTTTGGACATGTTGTCAGGACATATCAAATCCTGAGGAAGGACATCATGTTTGGGAGAGTGGGGGTCAACAAAAAAAGGAAGATCCTCAACTAGATAGATTGACACAGCAGCTGCCACAATGGGCTTATACATAAAGAAGATAGTGTGCATGGCACAGTGTTGAGGAGTGTTTCATTCTTTATAGTACATAAAGTCATTATGAGTTGGACCTGACTTGAAGGCACTTAACAAGAACAGAATTCAAAATGAAATAAATCATTGTTGTTATTAGGTGTCGTCCAGTCAGTGTCTGACTCATAGGGACCTTATGTACAACAGACAAATCACTGTTGTTATGCTTCTCTGCTATTCATATGGCTTTCAATGGCTGATTGTTTTTTTGTGGGGAGTGGGTTGCTGGGTCTTTCTCTCAAGTCTATAGCACCTGGTGTTCCTGGGTTGTCTCCCATCCAAGTACTAACCAGGTCCAACCTTGCTTAGATTCCTAGATCTGAAGGGATCAGTATCCACAGTGGTACAGCTGCAGGCAAGAAATCATTGGAAAGACTGAAATAATAGTTACTCTTCCGAGTTTCCCAGATGGACTAACACAGCCATGACACAGAACTGATCAGAAAGTAACTCTGCCCTGTCAAATTGGTAAGCTCTATTATAGCTGCTGCATGAAGAACTTTCCCTCAGCTATGAACACAAAACCACCACTGGCCAAATGAGAACCCTCTCTGAGGAAAGAAAAGTCCCTGCAAAGTGAAGATTATATGGTTATTTGATTCTACTCTTTTGAAATAAAACTCTATTTTGACATCTAGCAGTATCAACAAGAGTCACACTAAAACATTTTTGCTGTAATTTTGTGACAAACTCTAAAATATATTCATTGTACACCTTACTTCTTTGCTATCCATAGGGTTTTCAATAGCTAGTTGTTTCGGGAGTGACTCGCCAGGTCCTACTCCCTAGTCTGTCTTAGTCTGGAAGCTCAGCTGAAAACCGGTCCACCATGGGTAACCTTGCTCATGTCCGAGGTTACAGTGGCAGAGCTCTCAGGCTCATCGCAACACACAAGCCCCCACATTGCAGCAAACTGACAGATGTGTGGGGGCAATTTATGTTAAATATCTCAAATCCAGAATTTCAGAATATGGCCACCTTGGGCATGGGCCTTTCTAGAAGGAACTATGATAAAATGGAGGTGTTAACATGTTTATGCCAACAGATTTGGAAAACAGCTACTTGGCCAATGGACTAGAAGATATCCATATTTGTGCCTATTCCCAAAAAAGGGGATCCAACTGAATGTGCAGACTATCAGACAATATCATTAATATCACACACCAGCAAAATTCTACTAAAGATCATTCCGAAGCGACTGCAGCAGTATATAGACAGGGAATTACTGGAAAATCAAGTGGGATTCAGAAGTGGGCGGGGAACCAGGGACATCATTGCTGATGTCAGGTGGATATTAGCTGAAAGCAGAGAATATCAGAAAGATGTCTATCTATGTTTTATTGACTATGCAAAAGCATTTGATTGTGTGGATCATAACAAATTATGGATAACACTTTGGAACATGGGAATACCGAAATACCTAATTGTGATCATGAACCAGGAGGCAGTTGTTCGAATAGAACAAGGAAACACTGAGTGGTTTAAAGTTGAGAAAGGTGTGAGTCAGGGCTGTATACTTTCACCCTATCTCTTCAATTTATATGCTGACCAAATAATCCGAGAAGCTGGACTTTATGAGGAAGAATGTGGCATCAAGATTGCAGGAAGACTCATTAACAACCTGCAGATGACACCACTCTGCTTGCTGAAAGTGAAGAGGATTTAAAACATTTACTGATGAAGATCAAAGATCATAGCCTTCGGTATGGATTATGACTAAACATCAACAAAACAAAAATCCTTACGACTGGGTCAGCAAGCAACTTCACAATAAATGGAGAAAAGATTGAGGTTGTCCAGGATTTTGCTTTGCTTGGCCACACCCGTGGAAGCAGCAGCCAAGAAATCAAAAGACGCATTGCTCTAGGAAAAGCTGTGGCAAAAGATCTCTTTAGAGTATTGAAAAGCAAAGATGTCACATTGAAGACAAAAGTGCATCTGACTCACGCCATGGTATTTTCAGTGGCATCACATGGTTGTGAAAGCTGGACATTGAACAAGAGAGACAGAAAAAGAATTGATGCTTTTGAATTGTGGTGCTGGAGACGTCTATTGAATATACCATGGACTGCCAAAAGAACCAACAAATCTGTCCTAGAAGAAGTGCAACCAGAGTGCTCCTTGGAAGCAAAAATGGCCAGACTGCGTTTTACATATTTCACACATGTAGTCAGGAGAGATCAATCTCTGGAGAAGGACATCATGTTTGGGAGAGTGGCAGGTCAATGCAAAAGAGGAAAACCCTCCACCAGATGGATTGACACAGTGTCTGCAACAATGGGCTTAAACATAAATAAGATCATTTGCCTGGCACAGAATCGGCAAGTGTTTTGATCTGCTGTACATAGGGTCGCTATGAGTTGGACTCGACTTGATGTCACCTAAAAACAACAACAACACCTTACTTCAAAATGCAATAATTTCTTAATCTTTAATCCTAACAACTGAGATACTCTACCAACCTAATACCTTAGTCTATTAAAGATAATGGTTATTAACAAAATGTTCAAAATACCATCATGGCACTGTTTTTTAATCTCATAATAATTATGATGTTGTTTACTTACACATCCATTATTTCTGACAAGACTCTCTTTAAGTCAACCAAAATAAGTTGTGAAATTTCCTTTTATGATACTATTCTTTCTATCCTGTTTTTTCCAGTTGTCCTTACTAAACTTAATCTAAAATTATGGAGTTCCTTATCCCCCTATTTTCTCTTTACTGTTCACTCTGGCCTCTGTCCCAAAGCAATCTCATGGCCATTTTCATAAATTGTTTACCACCCATACCATCTTGCTATATTTTTAAAACCTCCATTTCAAGCAAGCCTTCACTTTGGGGATCCATATTTTTGCACACAAGTAAATATAACCTGGTCATGATAAAATTTTTATCTTCTACTTGAATGCTTGCTAGTTTCTCTCTCCCTCTCTTCCTTCCTTCCTTCCTTCCTTCCTTCCTTCCTTCCTTCTCTCTGTCTCTTTGTCTCTGTCTCTGTCTCTGTCTCTGTCTCTGTCTCTCTCTCTCTCTCTCTCTCTCTCTCTCTCTCTCTCATTTCTCCCTCCATCTTTTTTGTGCCACACTAGAAATTGAACCCATGGCCTCTCACATGCTAGGCAAGTGCTCTACTACTGAGCTGCATTCTCAGTGCCAACCCTCCCTTGTTTAAATTTTTTTTTTTTTATTATGAGGCAGGGTTTCATTAAGTTTCCCAGGCTGCTGCTGGCCTGTATTCACCATACTCTGTCTCAGCCACCTGAGTTTCTGGGATTACAGGTGTGTGCCATGGTGCCTGGCTGAATAACTTTCTTTTAAACAGCTGAACTCTGAATCTTTTGTTCTCTTTGGTTCTGTGGGGTTTTGTTTTGTTTTTTAACACAGCAATTGATCACTGAAATTGATGTTTCACTATTACACACCAATAAGTAGTTAATATTTTATATTATATGTTTCATATAAAGACAGTCTTTCATTAAATAACTATTCTGTCTTCAATATATAGGACAATGTCAGATACATAGAAAGTACTCAGTAAATACTGATTAATTCCTACAAATATCAGTTTTCTATGCCAAATAAAATTTGTTTCAACTTCCCTATGCTATATTTCTTTCTGAATATCTGAATGTAAGATCATATCTATCTTTGTCTTCTTTTTAATTTTTGCAACTTACTACCTTTATTATGATTTGAAGTGTGTTTATTTTCTTGATGGCCCTATTTTTGGAGCATAGTCTCACGAAAACCATAACATCCTCACTAGAACTGTTAAAGTACTCTTCTGTAGTGCTTATATTGTATGATAAGAATATTGGACAAGAGCCTTAAATTGAAAAATCTCCAGCATTACATGGTAAAATGTGTTGTCCTGAAACATTCCAAAAGCAAATCAAATAGGCATATTGAATAGATAATAGGAGGTCTAAACAATTTTAAATTGAGAAGAATCTTACATTATTTCTAGCAGACGCATGAAAACTTCACTGAAATAGTATATATAAATCTCATAGTCAAGTGATAAGAATATATCACAGAGGGTCAAAAGTCTTTTTACCTTCTCTTTTTTGAGAAAAGTATTATAAAGGTGAGAGAATATGTTATTGGATAACTAGATTAAGCTACTGAGAATATATGCAAAGTCAAAACTATATGAAACAGTTATAAGACTAGCTAACAACAAACAACAACGGGGTTTAGGGAGGAAGGAAGGTACACATCAAAACACAGAATACAGCAAAAAAAAATTAGTTAAAATAATAGGAAGACCTATGCATAGTGACACACACCTGTAAGCCCAGCAGTTGGAAGGCAGAGGCAGGAGGATCATGCATACAAGGTTACATACCTGGGCTACATACCAAGTTCCAGTTCAGCCTGGACTACATACTGAGACCCTGACTCAAAATGAAAAGCAAAAAATAGAAGGGAACACATGTATACTTATACATACATATATATTTAAAGTAAAGTTGAGCCCAATGAGGTAACCCACACCTGTCATCCCAGTGATTCAGGAAGCAGACATAGGAAGATTGGGAGTTAAAGGCAAAGTCAGCATGCATAACTTAGCAAAAACCCTGTCTCAAAATAAAAAATGTAAACATTGGGCCAAGGGTGCAACTCAGTGGCAAAGTGCTTACAAAGCATGTGTGAGGCTCTGGATTCAAACCCCTAGGACCACAATAAATAAATAAATAAATAAATTAAATTAAATACAGTTGAGAAAAATGTTTACAAATATTATTAAAAAGTTAGCCGGTCACACACACCTGTAATCCCAGTGGCTGGGGAGGTGGAGGCAGAGGGATCACAAGTTCAAGACCAGAGGCACTCTGTGTAATTTAGCAAAACCCTGTCTCAAAAAAAGTAAAAAAAAAATCTGGGCTGAGGGTGCAGCTCAGTGGTCCAGCACTTGCAAAGCATACAAGCACAAGGCCTTGGGTTTAAACCCCAGTACCACAAATATATATATATATATATATATATATGTATGTGTGTGTGTGTGTGTGTGTGTGTGTGTGTGTGTGTGTGTGTGTGTGTAGATATGTGTGTGTATAGATATGTGTGTGTGTATATATATGTGTGTGTATATATATGTATATATGTGTATATATACATATATATTATTAAAAAATTAATGTTTATTAAGCCAGACGCTGGTGACATACATGTTATTATTTTTCATGCAATGTGTAAAATGCTTTAGCAAAAAAATGAATTTGTATATGCAGGTGTACTCTTGTTGTTTGTTATATGTCAACAAGTTGGGTCCGACTCATGGCAACCCTATGTACAACAGAATGAAACATTCCCCAATGCTGTGCCATGTCTGGCACTATGTCAGTGCTTTTCTGATATCCATAGGGTTTTTGATGGCTGAATGTTTCAGGAGTGGGCTGCCACATCCTTCTCCAATCTTTGTTCTGTTTAAGATTGAACCCTATGGGGCCTCAGAGAACTCAGAGCAGCAGTCTACTAAACTGAGCTAAACTCCATCCTTAACTGTGGTCTTATGCTTTAGAAATTTAAGCTTGAAAATTTCATAACATAGTGAAGTCACACAGATTGGTTAAAATATAAGCCTTTGACATTCGCATTTGAAGATGGATCAGATTGTTTGGGCAATATTATTCCTTTTTAATGTTTACTGAGGTTTGACTTCCCCACCTGTCGGTTTGTCATGATGTGGGGGCTAGTGTGTTGCTGTGATGCTGAAAGCTATGCCACCAGTATTACAGATACCAGCAGGGCACCCATGGTAAATAAGTTTCAGCTGAACTTCTAGACTAAGACAGACAAGGGAGAAGGACCCAGCAGCCCACTCCAAAATAATTAACCATCAAAAACCCTATGAATAGCACAGAAGTACTGTCAAATACATTGCCAGAAAATGAGCCCCCAGGCTGAAAGGCATTCGGAAAATGACAGGGGAAGAGTTGCCTCCTCAAAGTAGAGTCAATCGTAAAAATAGGAATGAAGTAAAGCCCTTATGACCTCCTTTTGCTAATGTGGCATGACTAAGAATAAGAAGAAACATTGTGCCTGCAACATTGGGCTAAAACATAAAAAGATCCGGTGCATGACATACTGTCTGGTAGTGTTTTTTTCTGTACATAAAGTCTCTATGAGTTGGATCTGACTGACAGCACCTAACAACAACAAAGTTTGACTTAAAGTTTGTCTTTATATCTTCTTGCTTTTGGAGTAGTACTTCAACAGGATGAAGTGATGCGGAAATTGTATCATTAATAGGGATAAATCTCCATACTTTCTGAGGACCTGGATTTGATCCCCAGCACTGCAAAAATGGGAGAAGGACTTGGCAACCAAGTCCTGAAACAATCAGCCATTGAAAACTCTATGAGGGTTGCTATGAGTTGGACCCGACTCAACAGCACTTAACAAAAACAACTAATTATGACTAATTATGAGAAGATAAGTGCCCTAAGTCATTCAACCTCCTTAAATTGCAATTTCCTCAACTATAAAGTTCAGAGAGGATGAAAATAGTTTCTATTCAAGAATATTATTGGGAAGATTGTAAGAAATAAGACATATAAAGTATTTTATATCATTTTTTATAAATAGCAAGTACTTAACAAATAATGTTAGTAGGGCCCGATGGCTCATGTCTATAATCACAGGGACTCAGAAGGCTAAGGTGGAAGGATCTCGAGTTTGAGGACAGAGGTAGTCTGTACAATTTAGTGAGACCCTGTCTCAAAAATTAACGGGATAAATAATAAATATGAGGCCAATGGTGTAGTTTAGTGGAATAGTAGCATACAGAATGCCCTAGTCCCTGTGTTCCATAAATAAAGGTCCAAAATGTTTACATGGTGAACTAAAATCTAAGACCATATATGAAAGAAGATCTGAAAATTGTATCAACATAACTGCTATAGAAATATAGTGCCCAAAGAGCTTACCTGTTGTGGTGTTATTGAGGAAATTTTTATATGAAAGTTTAAATTTTTACTTGGAATTCAACAGAAGGATAAAGCCAATCTGCAGAGGATGACTTCTAACAATTTATAACAATCAATGACACTCATTCACGTCCTAAACAATGCAAAATCAGAGAAGTTTAATTTTACTGGAAAACATGAAAAATTTCCTCACTCACACAAAATATTTATTTTACAAGCACTCTTATTTCTTGTATATAAGTGCAACTTTATCTTATAAGCCCAATTTTAATTTTCACAGTCTGATGCTCAACAATTTTGTTAGTTAGAATTACTTGATGAAAATTCATAATAATAAAATAAGTAATACATACTTGTGCTTTTAAGAATATTTTTAATTTTCAAGTATCTGTATAAACTAGAAAAGAGATGAATATTGTATTAATCATTTTATATACTTAAAATTGGCAAAAGTAGGACATTTTCATATACATATATTATTTGTATAAAACATGGGTTTGGAATACTTGAAAATTATTTCTCTCATCTTAAATATGTCCTCTACAACCTTCATTCAATCATATATCCAGCCAATTTTCTTCACAAAATGTATCAAGACAAAAAATTTTCATTGCAGCTCTGCTTAAAATAAGTTCTTAATTGAAATATTGGATTAATATTATTCATATTAATTGTAATTTATTAATTCATAAGTAATGTGCAATATTTATGTATCAACTAAAAATAAAACTAAAAAGAGAATATGTTTTTATTATTTTAAAATAAGAGAAACTGTATCCTGTGGAATCAAATCAGTTATCAGAGCTGATCATTTTCATCTAAAATAACTTGTTCTCAGTTCATGTAGAAAGATTATTCAAATGCAGCAGCCATGGTGACATAGAGTTTGGGAGATCTTTGTCATTTGGAATATGTCAGACTAGAAGCTAATTTTAACAGAGATAAATCAGGCTAGGTTCAGAGAAATCTTTCCAGTTAACGGTGCTGGGAGCCTGTGAACTCAAGCATCCCCAAGATGACTGCCTCTATACATTTTAAGAAGCAGAATGAATCACATTCCAAGGAAGCAGTTATTTTATCTGATTTCATGAGCATATCCTAATTACCATACTCATGTCTCCAGGCAGCCATGACCCCAGGCTATGGCTCTCTAAGGATTCATACTAGTACCTGAATGACCCCATGCCCTGTTAGTTTTATTTGGGAGGCTTTGTCATCTCTTCTCTGATTCTAAAAGATGGTACTTTTAATCTCAACTTTCCTGGCTTGCCAGACACAAAGTTTTTAGATTTATTTTTCTATTCATGTGCTTTCCTTTTCATTTTATTATTTTTATAATTACTTTCTCTAAAAAGGTATGAAATAAATTAATTCTTGATCAACCTAAGGAAATAAGATGCATATATCAACACTGAGCATGTATCACCATAAATATACATTATTATGTCCTTTTAAAAATGTATTAAAGAACTTTCTACAATAAATTTGTTATAATATCCTGTAACAGAGCAACGCTATTTCAGGCATGTTCTCTCAAAGAGAAAAAGTATTAGTATAAAATTTACATGCCAAACATATTAATTGGAGTTATAATTAAAGAAAAACTAGAAAAAAGAAAATGCCAATTACTATGTGAATAATTAAACATTTTCTGCTGGAAAATATTAAATAGCTTTTCAAAAGAATGAAGGATTTACAGTTCCAGCAAAATGATGAACTAGGTTAGCATCAAACACTTGCACTAAAAAAACAGAGATAATGGATAAAGTTGAATTCTTTCCTCCAATTTTGTTTTCTTAATCTATGGCTTGAAATAAAAGAGGGAAAGAAATTTTAGGCATAGGTGCAAAGAAAAAGCTGAAATCCATAGCACTAATAGGTGTACCCATATTATAGCAGTCCTGGAGGGAAAATTGAACTTTACAAAGGATAAAAGTTTAACTTGGGCTTTAACATGACATAAGTTTATGAGACACGGTCCTCCAACAACAATAAGTCCAATGAAAGAAGACAAAATCACTCTATCCACTGACTAAGAGAGAACAAGAAGGCAATGTGCATAGAGCACCAACAACAACCAAAGTCTAAAAATTTCTGTGGGGAGAAAATCAATACTATCCTATGGAAGAATATCATGGGATACAAAAGTATTTTATTCTTAAAATAAGTTTAGAATTAAAATTATAAAATATATATAAGAACCAAACCACCATAAATGAGAGAAAGAAGATGCAACAAATAGAAGCCTTGGTACTCTTAAGAATTTAAGACCAAAAAAGCAGCATAGG
>VMDO01018560.1:0-41859 GCA_007922755.1 Pedetes capensis
AAAAAAAAAAAAAAAAAAAAAAAAAAAAAAAAAAAAAAAAAAAAAAAAAAAAAAAAAAAAAAAAAAAAAAAAAAAAAAAAAAAAAAAAAAAAAAAAAAACAATCTCCAGCCAAGACTAATATATCCAGCAAAATTATCTTTGAAAATAGATGAGGAGTATAAGACATTTAATGACATTGATGCTTTTAAATGATATGCAACCACCAAACCAGCACTGGAGAGGATTGTAAATCAACTACCACATCCAGGAGAGTTAAGACAACCCTACAAAGGAAAACAAAGAACTGGTTAGCTAAAATGAGTGCAACCCAAGAAAGGACCAAAGCAAACATGATTCATAAATCCGTAACAGGTAATGATTGGGTATATAGCAATAAATGCTACTCAATAATCACTATTAATGTAAATGGTCTTAACTCGCCACTTAAGAGACAGAGACTGGCTAATTGGATGAAAAAACACAAACTATCAATATGTGGTATTCAAGAAACTCATCTAACTCACAAAGACTGGAATAAACTGAGAGTTAAGGGCTGGAAAAATGTATACCTAGCAGGGGGGGAACAAAAGAAAGCATGTATTGCAATACTAATTTCAGATAGATTAAATTTCATTCCAAAACTAATTAGAAGAGACAAAGGAGGACATTACATTTTAATACAAGGAACAATCAATAATGCTCCTTAATATTTATGCCCCAAATATAGGGGCACCTGGCTCTATAAGACAAACTTTATAGAATATAAAGAACTTTATTGGACCCGAATCAATAATTATGGAAGACTCTAATGCCCCACTTTTATCAAGAGAAAGTTCATCAAAATGAAAAATCAACAGAGAAACGTCAAATCTAATCTCCACCCTAAACCAGTTGGATCTCACAGATATATACAGAATATTTCATCCACATGATGAGGAATACACATTCTTTTCAGCTTGACATGGAACATTTTCTATGATAGATCATATGCTAGTCCATAAGAACTCCCTCAACAAATACAAAAAAGTAGAAATTATCCCCTGTCCCTTATCAGATCACAATGGGATAAAATTGGAGCTCAAGAGCAAGAATAATCCCAGAAACTTCACAAACTCATGGAGACTGAGTAATACACTGCTGAATGACCCATGGATTGTTGATCAAATCAAATTGGAATTTAAAAAATTCCTACAATCAAATGATGATGAAAACACATCATACCAAAACATATGGGATACAGCAAAGGCAGTTTTAAGAGGGAAGTTTATAGCATTAAGTGCCTTCATCAATAAAATAAATAAGAGCCAAATAAATGACCTAATGATACATCTTAAGACACTAGAAAACCAACAAAAAATCAAGCCTAAAAGAAACACCCAAAAGGAAATTACAAAAATAAAGGGAGAAATATCTCAATTAGAATCCAAAGAGATAATTCAAAAAATTAGTAAGACTAAGAGCTGGTTCTTTGAAAAGATTAATAAAATAGACACCCCTCAGGCTAACCTCATCAAAAAGAAGAAGGAAACATCCAACATAGTATGGATTATGAAAGACAACGGATCCATAACCACTGACTCCAACGAAATATAGAAAATTGTCAGGGATTACTATGAGAGACTGTATTCCCAAAAATATGAAAATGCAGAAGAAATGGACAAATTTGTTAACATGTATGACCTACCAAAGCTAACCCCAGAAGACATAACTGACTTAAACAAGCCTATTACATATACGGAAATAGAAAAGGTAATTAAAAGTCTCCCAACAAAGATCTTATTCATGTTTAAGCCCATTGTTGCCGACACTGTGTCAATCCATCTGGTGGAGGGTTTTCCTCTTTTGCATTGACCTGCCACTCTCCCAAACATGGCATATAAGACAACAAAAAAACTTTTTTTTTTTTTTTTTTTTTTTTTTTTTTTGCAAGTACTGGACCACTGAGCTGCACTCTCAGCCCACTTTTTTGCTTTTTGAGACAGGGTCTCGCTAAATTGGGCAGACTGCCTCTGGTCTGGAACTTGCGATCCTCCTGCCTCCGCCGCCCACTCCACTGGGATTACAGGCATGAGCCCCATGCCTGGCTAACAATAAAACTTTTTAAAAACTTTGCACATGGGGCCAGGCGCAATGGTGCACACCTATAATCCCAGCAGCTAGGGAGGCGGAGGTGGCAGGATCGCAAATTCGAGACCAGAGGCAGTCTGCGTAATTTAGTGAGACCCTGTCTAAAAAGTTAATATATGGCTGAATGTGCAGATCAGTGGTCCAGCACTTGCAAGCATGCAAGCGCAAGGCCCTGGGTTCAACCCCCAGTACTGAAAAAAAAATTGTGCATGAGCCTTTCCCCTTCCTTATTCTAGTCAGTGCCAGAACTCCTCTTCCTCAACCCACCATCCCCACATCCATGCCAGACTGGGAGTAACAGCAAACTGGAAGATGGCTTTTACTTATGGAGACACCACCCAACATTTTATCTCTCTTTCTATTTTAGAGTTTCTAGTAGGTGGCTTTTTCCATAGAAAGGGGGGAATAACTTGTTATGGCATAGTTATTAAATATTTGCTGCTAGATTACTTACCTTGAAAAGGAAAAATGTCCACATTTGGGGGACCAATAGGTAAAGTGTCAATTTGCATAAAAATGCTAATTGTTTGGAGATAGATAGGAAAAACATATATCATTTGAATGAATTGAATACTTTTGTCATTCCCTATGTCTTCCTATGTGTGTGCAATGTTCTGTCTAGCTAGTTCACTGTAAATAGTAGAACACTTTCCCTGAAAGGAGATATATGAACCAAATTAAAAAGAATTTTGAAAAAGGATTGCTCGCTATCTATAATGTCAGTGAAATTACAGAACTATCTTTGATTTTTTCAATGGATGCTTCTGGTCACTGCTTCTATTTCTACCCACGTTTTACATGATTATAATTATAGTCCATTTATAACTAACAATCTCTATACTGTTATAACTATCAGTTTTCTGAAGTATATAACTGTAGGTCAAAGGATATAGACAAAAGGTTATTGGATTCTCATCACAAAGGTCCTTTCTCAGAAGGACTAGTTGTCAAGGGGGTGTTGACAAAGACAAAGAATAAGCCTCCACATTCTGGTCTGAGTATAGGTATCTTATTTGTATTTTTGTTTTAAAATAGTATAATAAGCATATTTGCTATGACCATTTTTGTTGTTGTTGTTGTTGGCAATCATAGAAAATGCTGACTTTAGCAATCTCTGCCCTTATGGAGATACAGTCTCATGAAAAATTAAGGCAACATGAGATACTAGGGGAGGAGTTTAGGGTATTATGGGAGAACATGGCAGAAAATGTGGCTCAAGGATCATTAGATTCAGTGTGTTCAAACCACAGAGAATGAGAATAGCCAGCAAAAAGCTGAGGTTGGAGAGGCAGTGGGGGCTAAAGAGGCAGATGTGCATTTAGATTGATATTTTTGGATGATGTTTAGAGAAAGTATTAAGAGAGCAAACATGAAAAGAAGGAGAGTGTTTAAGAGACTACAGTAGTAATCCTAGGGAAAGAGCAGCAACTATGATTAGGGCAAATCACAGCAAGACTGGAGAATATCAGGAGGAAGAATCAATAGAAATTACAGAAAACAGAAGAAAAAGTTACTAGTAACCCCCCTGCCAAAAGGCAGCCACTATAATTCCCATCAAATGTTTGTGTATATATCTATTAACATATGTATGCATGTATTTATACACAGTGATAAACTTTAGTCCTAGGCTTACTTGTGGTTTTTGTAGCAGAGCCTAATTAAAAATATTAAGTAGGTAAACTTTGTCTTCATCACTATTTTTATTTTTGTTAGGGCTTTTCTCCTTGATTTGGTCATCTCTTTCCTAGGTGCTCAATATCTTCATTTTGTTGTTCCACCCATTTCTATAGAGATCCTGACTCCTAACTCCTTTATCAAAGCCAATCTTTTTATAGGTTAGCTTTCCAGATATCCCGGTAGATAGAATAATATACTCCCAAAGATGTGCACATCCTTCTCTCTGAAGCCTGTCAATATATTATGTTATACGGTAAGATGGATTTTGCAGATGTGATTTAGGGTGTAGAGATTGGGGGATTATCCTCTGTTGTCTGGACTGATTTAGTGTAATCACAAGCATCCTTAAAAGATGGAAGAGAGTGGTACAAGCATCAGACTCTGTATGGTTGTTGTTGTTAGGTTCCCTGCAGTCAGTATCCGATACATAGCGACCCTACATACAACAGACAAAACACTATTGTCAGTGCTTCTCTGCTGTTCATAGGGTTTTCAATGGCGAATTGATTTTTGGGAGTGGGTTGCTCGGTCCTTCTCCCAACCCTACAGTATCTGGTGCTCCCAGGTGGTCTCCCATCTAAGTACTAACCAGACCTGACCCTGCTTAGCTTCTGAGATCTGACGGGATCAGATTCCACAGGGCTATGGCTGCAGGTAGAGACTATATAGAGATGAAAATAAATTTGTACATATGAGACAAAATTTGAAAATTCAATAAGACTATCTTAGAGGGTGTATGATGGGGCATAAGCCAGAGTGCAGATGGCCTCTGCAGTTTGGACAAGGGAAGGGAAATTATTCTCTTCTAGAACCTCCAGAAGGAGCACAGCCCTGCTTATACTTTACTATTAGCACAGTGAAATCCATTTTGGAGTTCTGACCTCTAGAACTGTAAGATAATACATTTTTTTTGTTGTTTAGAGCTACAAAATTTGTGCTAATTCATCATATTAGCAATAAAAAACTTTCAGAAATATCCCTATTGCAAAGGAACAGGTAGATTTACTCACATAGAAGTTAGATAATGTTCTGACAAGATAATAACAAAGTTGGAAAAGTTTCTATCTTAAACAGAACTGAGACTCAAGCACATGTAGAAAAATATTACCAAGTAAATGATAGAGAAGACTTAGATGGGGAGGGTGTGGGGGGAGGGATACAAGAGGGTAAGGGGAAACCTATATGAATAATGTACATCAAAATGCATGTATGTAAATGCCACAATGAAACGCATGTCAGAATGAATCACATTAAGGTGTACATTAAAAATGTCCAATAATAAAAAAAGAAGTTAGATAATGGAAAAAGGTTCATGTACTTTCTTTTTATTAATTCCAAGGAAAGACATTAATTTTATAATTTTGAGAATCAGCCTGGTGAAGGAGGTAGTTAAAGTCTGGGTGCGGGCGGGTGAGTGCCAAGTGTGTGGGAGGGGAGGAACCTTCCTGAAGATCTTCATAATACTCAGGCTCCCCAGAAGCACTTTTCTTTCTTCAAGCACAGAGACTTCTCAACTCAACTGAGTTTAGTGAAAGCCTTGCATGTGAAATTCTTTTGAGTTCAAAAGGCTTTCTGAGAACTCTTGTACGTGTGTGTATGTGTGTATCGATAGCCTTAGCATACATGGGGAATACAGTTTTTCATATTCAATTTTCCTTGTTTTTATTTTGAAAATCAATATTTTGTATTTTGCATTGGCCCAGAGAATTATTTCCAAAGGGTTGTGTGTTCTCATGTGTTTCAATTATGCTCTTTCCCCAATGGGAATTTCCTGTGTCTTGAATAAACAACAGATGCTGAATGTGAGGGAGCTGGAGTGGAAGGGGATGGAAATATGAGAGGGTATTTTCTGTTGGCTGATGGAAGGAGCTAAGGGATTGAATAGATGTTCAATGAAATGGGAGAAATAGAAGAGCTAGAGTATCACTTGACACTTCGATTGTTTTTGCTTTATCAAAAACATCACCATCCCTTTAGCCTCAGAGACATATCTCATGCAAACACTAAATGTCATTGATTCTTTTTTTATGAGTTAGGAAAAAAGAAAGTTTCATCACTGTATCATACAAGTCTTGAAATCAAAGCTTTAGATTCTAAGAATAAAAGAGTATCAAAGATCTTACTGGAGTGTGAAAAGAGATATGATCTCTCAGGAAACTGAGGCTTTGAAGATTCAAATTTATTTCTAAAATTATTCCTGACCTGAAGGGTAGCCAGCTCAGACAGACACAGACGAAGTCCGCTGTTCTCACTGCCTGTCCCAGGCGGCCATTCGACAGCGATTCTCAGTATCTGAGGCATCCTGATGATGTTCCAGGACTCCCTCAGTGCATATTACTGTGATCCTCTTTGAATATTTCAAAGGGTGGAAAAATGGATCTGGCAGCACGTCAGGAAGAAGGTGGTGACAGAGTCTTGGTATCAAATGACTCTGGAAATGATTACAGAGAGTTGCCAGATAGCCTACACTTGTATAGCCAGTGAACATATGTGAACTTTTTGGTACTTCACAATAATGCTGGGACACCAAGCAGCATTTCCCCCCAATGTTATAAACTTTGTTTTATAATTTTGGAAACTATGCCTAAGATTCTTAAATTACTTATCCCAGATCGTAGCCTTAGTGATTAGTAAAGATTGGCACCTCAGACTGATGTCTTGTCCAAAGGTGAAACCAGTATGCTTTGAACTTGCCTTTCTTAAAGAGCAGGGATTATATGCTCTGCAGCCTAAGCATCTGGAGTATAAATAAATAAATAAATAAATAAATAAAAGATAAATAAATAATCAATCCTATCTTGGATCCTCTGGGTGGGGAGTTTGGACTTCTGCATTTTAAGTAAGTTCCCCAGGGAATCATTTCTCACAGCAGAGTTTACAAATATCTTCTAAGTCTCTGAAGTTCTTTGCTTTTCAAAGTGAGGTCTGTGGACAAGAACCAGCTTGCCTGGGAGTTTGTTAGAAGTGCAGAATCCCATGTCAAATCCTAGGCCTCTGGGGTCAGACCCACAAGATAGGAAGATTCTCAGAAAGTTACAGGCACATGAGAACTACTGGTATAAACCTCAGCACTAATAGCTAAAATGTCTCCTTAAATGGAGGAAGATATAGTCAGAATTTTATACACTTGACTTTTTGTTTTCCCTTACTTGAATCTGCTGAACTTTCATTTTTCATTAGGCATTGTAAGAGTCAGAGCTCAGGCTGGATTCTGAGTAGTTCAAAAGATTATGGAAAATGCTGCTCCGCTATCCAGACTACTGAAGGAGGGAGGCCCATCAGATATGAAAACTCTAGCTATTTTGTTATCACTGCATTCAGTCTGCTATACAAAACTGAACCCTGAGATAATCCTGATCAGCATTAATTACTGAAACTTGAGGAAGGAGAATTTGAGCAAGTGGAAAATTCTGGAAAGGGAACTGAGGAAGGAATTGAAGTTAGCACCAACACAGATGCTCTGCTGTTCTTGGAGATTTTTTGTTTCCAACACTGTAATGGTGACTGGTAATCCACTCCCAAAGCAATCCTGAAAAAATCAGCCCTTAAAAACCCTATGGGGGTTGCTATGAGTCAGACTGGACTTGATGGCACCTAACAACAACAACATGCAGATGAAGACCCCCAAGAATAGACTTCTGATAGATAATTGGCACCCATCTTGTTGGATTGGCTACTTTCTCATCCCTTTAAACATTTATTATTTGTTCAAGCAAATCCAAGTATTTCTCATATCAGGAAATTCCAAGCTTTAATGAGATTTTAGTCATTAGAAATTTAGCATAACAGAAGACACATAGTGGCTTGCTTGAATTGTTTCTAACATGTGGTTCATACATAACAGATCACCTGTTAAAAGTTATATAAAATTGCCATTATACTCATGTGGCAGGATGTATTCTTGGCTGATGAAGAGACAAGGGTATGATTTTAAAGGCTAGATAAGCAAATTGTATTCCTAATAGTTCCTAGTAGAGGCGAGGTAATTTTGACTTTAGTCTAAACTATTTTTATGTTGTTGTTGTTGTTAGGTGTAGTCAAGTTGGGTCCAACTCATAACAACCCTATGTACAACAGAATGAAACACTCCCTGACACTGCCATACCCAGTACTATGTCAGTGCTTCTCTGCTATTCATAGGATTTTCAATGGCTGGTTGTTTTGGGATTGTTTTGGGAGTGGCTGCCACATCCTTCTCCCATTTTGATGGTGCTGGGACTCACACGTAGGACCTCAGAGTGTGCAGAGAAGCACTGTACCAACTGAACTAAATCCCAGCCCAAAGTATTTTAATAGAAGAGAGAAATAAATGTACACAGAAATGAAACTGGTACAAATATAGAGCAGGAAAGCATTCTGAAAAAAATTTAAGGGAAATGTTGATTTAAATACTCATGTTGTCTTATTTTCTACATATATTAACCTACTACTGGAGCTCTCCCAATTATAGGAGAACCAAGCAATTGTGATATCTCCCAAAGAATTGCATCCTTTGTATTTAGTTTCAAATAACTTGGAGTTCTGAGGGTTTTTCAATTGAATTTTAAAGGATGAATATTGAAAATGCGATGGAAAAGTATGTATTAAATCTACTTTGAGGAAAAAGAATTCCTAACAAAGCAATCAGACACCAGGAAGGCATTAGCACACCTTTGAAAAGTGAGTGAAGGCAGAGAGTATTAAAGTTTTAAAAGCTTACTTTGAAGGAATGCAGAATTGGTTAATATCATTTTAGTGAGGAGGAAGGGACTATGTTACATTATTTATTCCTGAATCTTTGAAGGCAGCTTATTTTCCCTCTCAGCTGGTTCATTTTAGTGTTAATGAGCATTAAACTCATATATCAAAGATAGAATAATAAAGCTTTAAATGTCAACACAAGGGAGGTCTTTATTTTCTACTGGCAACTGTGAAGCAGTAAAGATAATTTAGGATATACAAACATGAAAAATTGCCTGAAAATGTATAAAGAGGAAACTGGACGAGCATGGAATTGAGGAATACTTTAGAAAGAAAAGATTTTAACTGTATATTCAACATACAATAGTGAGAGAAAAGAATATTTCCTTAAGGAATTGACAATGTGTAATTAGAAATGTGCTAAAAATTTGAAAATATAGTCCATTGTTTGTCTATGAAATGGTAAACATGAACATTTAGGTGCTAACTCTATTACAATCTGTAAGAATGAGCTAACTGATAGGATGGAAAGCAAATTTTTAGTTTTGTAATTGATACTAAGTTAGAAAAGAAAATAAATAATGAGGGATTATTCTGAGCACTTCTAAGGAACTAAATCATTGTAGTGTGGTTGCTAAAGCTAACAATAGCCAATGTGCTTTGAGTTTGGAGCAGAGTAAAATATTCCTTTTGAAGAATGTAAGAGCAGGTCTGTCTGAATGAAGGTGTCACAATGTACTGACTGAAATGAAGTTTGAGTTAGAAAAATCCTTAAAATTGAGTTACTCAACAAATTGAACAGAGAGAAAAGTTAGGATTCCAGAATAGAACATCCACCTGGGCATAAAAGAATTCTCAGTGAGAACAGCATGCAGCTAACCCAAGTTGGTTCTGGGCATACATTTTGACAGAAAGTTGGAATATACACAAAGAACCAAGTTATCTCAGAGTATTAAAGGTGTGCTGCTTTCTCCCAACACTGAGGTTTTGTTAGTGCTACTTCTGCAGTTACTATTGTTATTCTTGGTGTATCCCTACTGTTTTTTTTTTCTTCCTTAATGCTTAGGTGGTCTGTGACTTTAAGCCACAAACAAAGGAGCTGAAAGTGTACAAACTCATGTAGAACTTTATGGAGGCGCCATATAGATAATCACTGATCCCCAGGTAAAAGCATACCTATATATCTGCAGACTGTCTGGTCTCCACTGTAACAGGACTGACCTGACTTCTCCTGCCCGAAATGTCTGTCTTTGGGATGAAATTTCCACTATTAAATTTTCAGTGCTTGAAGACTTTTTTAGGTTTTGCAGTTACCTATATGCAAGGATGGTTAGACTGCATCTTACGTATTTTGGACATGTTATCAGAAGCCACCAATCCCTGGAGAAAGACATCACATTTGGGAGACTGGCAGGTCAATGAAAAAAAAGGAAGACACTCAACTAGATGGGTTGAGACAGTGACTGCAACAATGGGCTTAAACATAAAAAAGATGATGTGTATGGCACAGTATTGGGGAGTATTTCATTCTGTTTGTATGTAGGGTCACTATGAGTTGGACTCTACTTCATAGCACCTAACAACCATAGCAATGTGCAGGTAAAAGCTTAGGGGTGTGGTGATTTTTATGTCATTGTGACCTCAGCTAGAAATTATTTCATAATTTAGTAAAATTAACTCATGGGTTACTTAGGTGGTTTTAACTGAAAGGTTTCAAAAGAGTTATATCATTTTTTTCTTTAATTCCCTTCCCTTTATTTGTTTCTTCTCTGTTGCCTTCTTTTTGATGACTAAGCTGAGAGACTTGTGCTTCTTACCCACAGAAATGTGAAGAATTATGAAATACATCAATTATAAAGTACATAAAGCATCTCTATACTACCAGGTCCTTCTCTGTTTGTTAATCCAGCTTCTCACATTTATAAACCTCCATTCTCTTAGGCATCCCTAGTTCCTTACTCTTGCTAACAAGAAAGGATCCCATAGAAAATTTCAGCTCCTTTATGTAAGTGATTATTGTGTGGTTCCTGCCATACAGATAAATGTTATCTGCAAAGAAGAAGAAAGAAGATAGAGAATAGAAAGCAAAGGACAATTCTTTTTTTTTTTTTTTTGGTGGTACTGGGGTTTGAAACCAGGGCCTCGCACTTGCACGCTTTGCAAGTGCTGGACCACTGAGTTGCACCCCAGCCCACTTTTTTACTTTTTGAGATAGGGTCTCGCTAAATTATGCAGACTGCCTCTGGTCTGGAACTTGGGATCCTCCTGCCTCCGCCTCCTGAGCCACTGGGATTACAGGCATGCGCCACTGCACCCGGTTTAGGCCAATATTTTTTGAAGATTGTAATCATGTTCATGTCAGAATTGATTTTTTTCTACAAACCAGTGATAATCTAGGTTATCTTACTCACAACTCTCAAATTTGTTGTTGTTAGGTGTCATCGAGTCCTCTCTGACTCATAGCAACCCTCATAGGGTTTACAATGGCTAATTGTTTTGGGAATGCCTTGGGAGCGGATTGCCACATCCTTATTCCATTTTTACAGTGCTGGAAATTGATCTTGGGACCATCAAAGACTGTAGACCTGTGCTTTACCAACTGAGCTAAATTCCAGCCCCGACTCTCAAAAGCAAACTGATTTTAGAGCACAAACATAAGACATCTTTGGAGACAGATATATTTCCCACCCCATACCAATAAATATAATGACATCCAAAGCTAAATAGTATAGTTTCTAATGAACAAATTTTAATAAACTATGTGACAGAACTTTTTTCCTTTAGCTTGGATAATGAGAATATGTCATACAGTAAAGAATATTCATGGGAGAAAATTGTGGGAATGATACATGATAAGGACAAGGAAAATAATTTTGTTGAGAAATTATTTGCAATGTTGGTTCAGAGCATGGTAATTTTTCACCTTTTAAGTATGCAAAATTAAGGTGTTGTTAGGAAATGGCTTATTCATATTTGATAATTGAGGGGAATTAGAAAATGAACAATTTACAAAAGAATTGTTGGGGCTTATCAGGAAATCAGCAAAGTATATTGCCCTATGAAAGAGCTAGCAAGAATGGGAACTCTTAACCAACTTAGTCCTAAAGCAGCCAGGAAGAAACCAAAAGAGTAATTTCATGAGCAGGGGTATCTGATAGGCACATTATCTGTTGTAGCAGATGCAGCCAGATCTTGGTGATCAGACAAGAGAGAGCTGTAAAAACAAAATCTTCAGATAGCCACTATCTCTTGTCACTCAATTGTTTGCTATCCCTACTTTGTTTTGGCAAAACCCAATGGGAAGCCCAAATCCAAGGGAACTTGTAGGCATAATCAATATAGATCAGCCCTTGGGAGCACAGAGTTGGTGGGAAAGGGTAGGGAAGGGACCTGGAGGGCCAAATGGAAGATATCCAACACAAATGCCAACTGGCATTTAACCAAATTTAGCTCAACTTCTTTTAATTTTTGTACTTGAATTGTTAATTTTTCTACTTCAGATGAATATCTTTGTAGCATTTCAGCCATATGTTTACTGGTATTTCGTTAAGGTATCAGAACATTTCTTTTGTTCTCATTTTGTCCTTAACAATTTTACAAGACTTTTATTGCCTTCTGTTCTGGTAACATCATCCCATGCTGCTGAGTACAGCCAGACTTGCTGCTGGTAGGTCTCAAAGTGAGGCAATACTTTCACAGCTATTCTTGGATTCTATAGGTGTCCTATGGATTAGGACTGCTATATTCCATGGGCTTTTAGGGAACAGCTAATGTGCTCTTAAATACTGTTATGAGATTGTAGGTCAAGGAGATAAAGTTGATTGGTTTCAAAAGTGTGGTAGGTAATTGCATTTTCATTTAGACTCCCCTAGTTTGATGCATGCCTCAGGTGCAACTTCATCTTCAATGTGACCTCTTTACCTTTCAATACTTAAAAGAGGTCTTTTACAACAGGATTGCTATGAGTTGGACCTGGCTCGACTGCACCAAGCAACAAGTTTGGTACAACAAGTATTAACATTGGTAGATTACTAACTTTCTCCTTTCCATAATGTTATGATAGTGAATCAGATTTTGCTTATTCTTTCAACTTCTTTATGGAGAGAGTATTCTAACTGATCTAAGTGATATTGGGTCAAGTTTTATTATACAGTGTTGGAACTGCTGGAGAGTAGAAAGGAAGGGAATATTTGCATGGGGGCTGGATCTGGAGGAAAAGCAGGAATAATTATGAAGAGATTCTCTAAAGCATCTGGAGTATAAAAGAAACAGGAAAGAGAAGATTGCTGAAAACTATGTATTTGGAACTGTGGCATTTTACATGTATATATATTTTGAATTTTTCTTAAAATTAATTTGTTTCTGACTATATTTCTTCTAGTGATGTCACTACTCTGAATTGGAACTAGATAGATACCAAATTTATAAAATATTACTTTTCTGCAGGTTGTCAGGAAGGATTCTAGATACTAGATAGATACATGGCTATATAAGTTATCTGTCTATATCAGAGTATGTTGCTTTTTCTTAAATACAACTGCCAAACTGTGGGAATGACTGTGGAAAGGTAAAAGGAGGATATTGATAGAAAGGGATATCATGCTTGGATTGATGGTTATTGGAATAATTTTGATGTCTGACTTGTTTCACTTAACATAATGTCCTGCTTTATTCCTATTGTCTTAAATGACAAGATTTCTTTCTTTTTAAAGACTCAATACTATTTCACTGTGCATATATACTACATTTTCTTGACATGTTCATCCATTGATGGACACACTTAGGTTGCTTCCATATTTTGTTTATTGTAAATAATGCTATAATGTACATGAGAGTACAGATTTTTTTTTGCACACTGATTTCATATGGACAGACACCTCAGTAGTGCAATTGCTGGATAAGATGGTATTCTACTTTTAATTTTTTGAAGAACTTCCATACTGCTTTCCACAATGGTGGGAATATAAATTATTACCAACATTTTACCAAATATTACCAACAGTTTTCAATGGTTCCCTGTCCTCCTCATCTTTGCTAACACTTATTATCTTTCATTTTTTTTAACAGTAGCCCTTGTAATACGAGGTTGAATGGTTTAAATTTGCCCTTTTCCAATGATTAGAAATGTTGAAAATTTTTTCATGTACTTATTGGTCATTTGTACATATTCCTTTGAAAGATGTCTATTTCACATCCTTTGGCAATTTATTAATTGGGTGGCTTATTTTCTTGCTAGTAAGTTGTTTGAGTCTCTTATGTATTTTGGATATAAATTCTTATCAGATTCATGGTTAGCAAGTATTTTATTTCATTCCATAGGTTGTCTCTTCAGTCTTTTGATAATTTTCTTGGCTTTGCAGAAGTGGTTTAGTTTAATGTAATCTCATTTGCCTATTTTCTGCTTCTGTTACCTGTGCTTTTGACTCATACCCAAAAGGTCATTGCCAAAACTAATGGCATGGAGCTTTATCCCTGGGTTTTTTGCTGGTAGTTCTACAATTTTAACTCTTACATTGAAGTCTTTGATCCATTTTGATTTAAGTCTTATTTATAGTGTGAGGATCTTGTTTCACTCTTTTGCATGTGATTAATTTCTTCTAGACAACTTTATTTATTTATTTAATTTATTTATTTATTTTTGCAGTACTGGGGGTTGAACCCAGGGCCTTGCGATTGCATGCTTTGTAAGTGCTGAACCACTGAGCTGCACCTTCAGCCCATGTTTTTAGTTTTTGAGACAGGGTCTCACTAAATTAGGCAAGCTGCCTCTGTTCTCAAACTTGTGATCTTCCTGCCTCTGCCTCCTGAGTCACTGGGATTACAGGTGTGCACCACCATGCCCAGCTCCAACACATCATTTATTGAAGAGACTATCCTGTTCTCATTATATCTTCTTGGCAACTTTGCCAAAAATCAATTATACAGAAATGCATGGATATTTTTCTGAGCTCTATATTCTGTTCCCTTGATCTATATGTCTCTCTTTATGCCAGTACTATGCTGTTTTGATTACTAAAGCTTTGTAGTATAATTTAAAGTTGGCTAGTATAATGCCTCCAGTTTTGTTATTTTTGCTTACCACTGCTTTGAGTATTTGAGGTTGTCTGTGGTTCAATATAAATTTCAGTATTTAAAAGAAATTTATGTGAAAATGCTATTAGAATTTTGGTAGGGTTTGCATTGACTCACTAGATTGTTTTGGGTAACACAAACATTTTAACAGTATTAATTATTCCAATCTGTGAGCACAGGGTATCTTTTGACTTATTTGGGTATTCTCCAATTTTAAAGATCAATGTTCCATAATTTTCAGTGTGTAATTTTTTCACATCCTTGGTTTAATAGATTCTGAAGTACTTTTTAAAATTGGAGTACCTATTGTTAATAGGATTCTTATGGTTTGTCTTTGATAGTTCATTTTTTATTGTACAGAAATGCTGCTGAGGTTTATGTTGATTTTGTATCTAGCAACTTTGAGTCCATTTATTCTAACATTTTACTGGTAGTGTCTTTAGAGTTAGTTTCTATATGTAGATGTTGTCTGCAAATAGACAATTTAACTTCTTCCTTTTCAGGTTGCATGCCTTTTATTTTCTTCTCTTGTCTAATTCCTAGTGAATAGAAGTGGTAAGCATGGGAATCCTTCTCTTATTCTTGATCTTAGAGGAATAGCTTTTGTTTTTTCACTACAGAGTATGATGTTGGTTGGGAATTTGCTATATATGGCATTTATTTTCTTGAGGTATATTCCTTTCATATGTAATTTGTTTAAGCCTTGATGATGAAAGGGAGTTTAATTTTGTCAAGATATTTTTATTTTTTGGTGGAGGAGGGATGGATTGAAAAATTCATAGCTTCTTCTTAATACATGTAGAAATCAAGGAATTTGATGTTGTAGGAATTATGATCAAGAGCCTTTGCAGTTTCCTGTATATGACAGAATCTTGAGATATCTGGGAGGGGGAAGAACACAGAGAAAATAACTCTAGGTCATGGCTCCACTCTAAAACTAATATGGTTAAGTAATTGGCTATTTCAAAGCCAAATAATAGTCATGATACTCAGAAGAGCCTTGTTACATTCAACTATGTATTGTATGGACTCAAAATCACAGATGGGGTTGTGGGGGCTGACCTAAGTGACTGTCTGCTAGGCTGGACCACTACTCATAATGGATGTCATAACTGCTAGTATCTGTGAGCAAAAGAACATGGTTATGTCTTTGTGCAAGGACTAGAAGACTCTCCATGGTATGCCATTTCCCCAAGGAACAGTGGTATTAGAAGTTGATCTTAACAGTACTTATTTCAACTTCATATGGCAACAATTTGTAGAAATTAGTAAGAATTGGATGTTGCTTCTCTGCTAAGTCTGAAAATCCTCTCTATACATGAAGTTAATTGGACTGAGACAGTAAAGAAGTCAAAATTATTAACCACCAAGGAATAAATTGGAATTCAAACCTAAGGTGCTAGACAAATGTGAGAATCTAGAGCCACCATTTCTTCTTTACTTGAAAACTGACATTTGAACTGAGATCCCATTAGGTGGGTATATGGAGGTCTACTAGTATTAATTGTAGAACTCCCACAGCCTATGGGAACTAGCTCTCCACTCATAATATCTTGCCTGTGAAGGATAAGGAGAATTATTTTTATTTGTCATAAAAGTTGGGCATCTAGTGACTAAAACTCTTATGCAAATTTTCTTCCACATAATGAAGGCAAAGCATTAGAGAAGGAGATGTCAGGTTCTAGAGCCTTGTGTTTTTTTTTTCCCTTGGAATCTACCAAATCTCAGCTAGTGCAAAAATATACCTGAACAACAACACAAAGTTAAAATAAGCATGTCCAGAGTTTTCACTCCACTGTATTCTACAAAAGTAATCCTATGATTTCTGAATCAACTTCTTTCTTCCTTTCTTCTCCTAAAGAGAAAGGTTTTATTCCTTCATGTAATTGATGACTTAAAAAAATGTAGGCAGAAGGCTAGAGGTAGAAAGCATATTGTGGGAATTGTGGAGAAGGGTGTAGTAAAATAGCTGAGGATTTAGGAATGTGGTTAGGAGAGAAACAGATTTCAAATTAGAATTTCCAAGGATTTTGTAATATCAGTGTTTTGGAAAATGATAGTTCAATATTTTGAGGAATTTTACATTTCATTTTGATTAAGTCACTCAAAAATACTTTGCAGGGTACCAGATGGGAGGAGTAGGAAAGGAAAAGCCAAATACTGGCTTTCAAGGAACC
The DNA here is from genome assembly GCA_007922755.1 of Pedetes capensis. NCBI lineage: Eukaryota > Metazoa > Chordata > Mammalia > Rodentia > Pedetidae > Pedetes > Pedetes capensis. The sequence goes on from VMDO01018560.1 coordinate 16,714, forward strand.
CAAGTTTTAGGAATTTTATATACTGTGGTCTTCTAGGGTTTGCTGATTGCCCATAACCAGTATTTTTGATGGACCATATAAAGACCTGAGTTTACAAGGAACAAAAATATGGTGAATTTGCCTTTGATGGGTCAGTGTCATTTTTTTTTTTACATGTATCTACTAGGCTCTGGGAATGTCTCTCATTGAATTCTTTTCTGTTTTCTAAACTTCATATTCTGTCCCATCTTTGTGGTCTTAAAAATCTGTCCATTGTGCTACTTGGGGGAAATTTCCTAATTTCTTAGGACTTCAGAGTTTTGAACTGGTGTCCTGCAAATTATTTTTGAGTGATTGAATCAAAATAAAATGTAAAATTTCTCAGAATTTATTTTCTGTAAATTGCTCCTCTGAACTCTAATTCTTGTTTTGTTAATAAAGATCATAATGAATGGTAACATATTTTGGAAACTGTTGTGTGTTGTAAAAGTACAGGTAATTAGAAAGAGAATTATTTAATCCCCTGGTTGTGAATATTTGTTAGAACTTAGAATTTGGAGGACTTTGGAAAGTACCATTTACTAGACCTCTCCCCAAGGGATTTTGATCCAATTTATCTAAGGTCTTGGTATTGGAATATCTTAGAGAATCTCCAGTGATTTATATGTGTAGCCAGTGTTGATCATCAATTTACCCCATATAGATAGAGTTCATTACTTCCTCATGATTTTTTTTTGAAATTTACATTTTATTTGTCATCATTAATTGTGGTTTAGAATCAGCTGCTTTCCTCCTCCTCCTCCTCCTCTTCTTCCTCTTCTTCCTCTTCTTCTTCTTCTTCTTCTTCTTCTTCTTCTTCCTCCTCCTCCTCCTCCTCCTCCTCTTCCTCTCCCTCCTCCTCCACTTCCTTCTTCTCCATTTCCTCCTCCTCTTCTTCCTCCTCCATTTCTTCCTCCTCCATTTCTTCCTCCTCCTCCTCCTCCTCCTCTTCCCTTTCCTTCTTCTTTTTCAAGTAACATCAAGGTTGAACTTAGGGCCTTCCATGTGTTAGGGAAATCCTCTATCACTAACCTGCACCCCTCACCCCTTTTATTATTGTTGATATATTTTTATTTTGAGACAAGATCTTGCTAAATTTGCAGGCTGCTCCTGGCCTTGAACTTGTGATCCTCCTGCCTCAGCCTCCTGAGTAGCTGGGATTACTAGCATGTACCGTAGTGCCCATCAGGCTTTATCTTCTTTTAAAAATTTTCAGTCATCTGGAAGAATTTGCTAGGGTATGTTTGTGAGACTTTCAATACTTCCCATAGGATATGTTACCTTCTCCTACCCATGCACACCAACATTGGAGTGGTCATAGGGATTATCATCAAAAAATGAAATGATCAAATTAGGCACACAGAAAGAAGGGCTGATGTGGGTTATTTTAACCCTCAGGATCATAAACAGCAATAGACCCTAACCAGGGCATCTTTATGACCCACACATTTTTAGAATGCTCTGGTGGCTTATTTCCCTCCAGTAATCCCTTTCTCTCTTGCCCACTCTCTCCAGAAAACATAGTCAGATTTTTCCCTGCCTCTTTGAGTACATGAAGGGTAAACACTCTTGCCACTAAAAAGTTAGTTGGGATTTTATCATTGCTGTCATGGGAAGTTATGTAATGAAAAGAGGTTAACTAACTTTCACTTATTTTTCTTCTACTAGACTTTATTTTCTGCAAATTGCTCTTGTATAATATATTATCTGATGTTTATATATGTTGTTGTTGTTAGGTGCCGTCGAGTCGGCATCCGACTCATAGCGACCCTCATAGGGTTTTCAATGGCTGACTGTTTCGGGATTGCCTTGGGAGTGGATTGCCAGGCCCTTCTCCCATGATGTTTATATATAGGCAGCCACATATATTGATGATTTTAGAATTTGGTTTTTAATTTTAATTTTGTGACAACTGACATCAAATTTCTCATTATTTTGGTTAAATGTCTATGCTACTTATTTGTGTTTATACTTACACTTTCCTTAGAATAAAAGCAAGTTTTTTGTCTTTTAAAACTGGGCTTTGAAATGATTGGCTTTCATATTTGTCTACCTAATGCTAAGACAAATCTAAATTTCCAACCGCATTCAAGACATTCATCCTAATAAGTGTCATCAGTCCCCATTCCTGTAATTGTAGTGCTGCTCTTTTTAAAAAACACAATGATTCTTTTGAAGAGTTAGAAATGACTATTTCTGGGATTTAGCTCAGTTGGTAGAGTACCACTTTGCAGTCTCTGATGTCCCGAGTTCGATTCCCAGCACCACAAAAATGGGAGAAGGACATGGCAACCCACTCCCAAGGCAATCCCGAAACAATCTGCCATTGAAAACCCTACAAGGGTCGCTATGAGTCGGGCATGACTCAACGGCACCTAACAACAACAACAACAACCATTCTGGGATATCTCTCATCAAATTTCTTTAGGTTTCTAAACCTTACAGCATTGGAGATCATGCTTTACTCTTACAAAGGGTCATAGAGGGGTCCTTTGTTGGAGAAATATAAAGTACCAGTTAAAAAGTCTTATAAACCAGGAACAAGTATTTGTGTTGTTAAAATGGTCCATTGGAGAGGTCCTTGAAAGTTTACTCTAAAGCCTGTAAACTCATACCTGGCTCTTGGCATGAAAAACTTAATCCAGTGACTCATTTCTGGGAAATGATGAAGAAAAATTTTCAAAAAAATTAGTTATGCAAACAAATTTGTTCATCATCATTTTATGTATAACTGAAAAAACCAGAAATGTGCTAAATACCTAACAATTGTAGAATAATAAAGTAAATAGCAGCATATATATAGGGTGGACAACTAAAGGGTTTTTTAAATGAACATTTAAAAAATCTTATGAAATGTACACTTTGGAATGATTAAGATAGTAAATTTCATGTTATATATATTTTACCACTATAAAAATAGTAAAATATGGAGGCATTATTCGATTTTAAATATATTATTGTTAGAATTTTGAAAAGTGGGCACAAAGACAAACATTAAAAATTAAAATTGTATTCAAGTGATGGGATCATAGTTCTTTATTTAATTTCAATGTCTTAAAATTTAAAACATTAAAATAAGCTTTAATGATTTGAAAATGTAATAAACAAGATTGACTCTATGTACAAAGAAACCATTTCACATTGTGATCCCCATTAGTTCTGTCATCTATGCAGACAGGTAAAGGAACTCAATAACTTACTTTTACCTTTGTAGTGTGTGCTTTATGCAAGATGCTACTGCACATAGACAGATTTATAGATACAAACAAGAAAAAAACCCAGTTATATTAGAATTTGTGTGGGTGAGAGACAGAGGTAATTATTCAATATTTCATTTGAAAACAAGACAAAAATATTCAAGAAAAAATGCTGCTGATGAAACTGGTGCAAATATAGGGGCTATTTTTATTTCCTGTGGTACAAGAATGCCCATCATTCTAATGTTGCTGAGCACATTAATTAATTTATTACTTGCAGTCCTAGGGGGCTGAACTCAGGACTGCTTACATATTTTGCAAAGCTCTTCCACTGGATTGCACCTGTAGTCCTTTAAAAATTTTAAACTTTTATCTTCAGACAGCATCTTGATAATTTATTCAGGCTGCTTCTGTCTTCAAACTAAAACTCCTCCTTCATTTGCTTCAAGAGTCACTGGGATTATAGGTGTGCAACATGGCACCAAGCCTTAATAAAACTTTTAAAAACTGAAACTAAAAATCAAATAGTAACAAATATTTTTATGAGAATCTTTCTGAAATGGATTACACACTTCCTAAATGGTTTCCATAGAATTTAATTTGACCTTTTCCATTTGATTTACATTTATGGCCCTGCACTGAAGAGCTGGTATCTGTCTTCAATTTGCCTAGTTCCTCTATGTCTTCCCTGGCTATTAAATGTCACTTCTTTAATAAACCACACAGGTCTACCTCAATAGAACCACCTCATACTTCTGAATTTCCTTTGTCTAATTTTCTCTGATCAGTTAAACTCTGTAACAAGCTTTCTTAAGCCTATTGTAAAAAAAATTTTTTTTTGTACTATGGGGTTAACCCCAGGGCCTTGCAGAAGGGTTCCACCATTAAGCCACACTTCTTTTATTATTTTTAAATTTTGAGACAGCAAGAGCTAAATGCACAGGCTGCCTCTGGCCTTGAACTCACAATTCCTTTGCCTCTGCTTCCCAAGTCACTGGGATTACAGGCATGCACCATGAGGCCCAGCTCTTCATCTTTTTGTATTATGTAGCTAATGATGAAAATCATTTAGTTTCCCTGTGGAGAAAGGGGCTTGAATTTTTTGGAAAGCACTTTGGACAGGTTAGAAACAATGTTTTCAATATTTCAGTTCATGGAACTATTTTAATACTAGAAGTAGTTATAAATGGGAGGATATGCTAACAAGCCAAGTGCATGTTAATGCATTATACCGATACTCTTTAGATGATGAAAAATGATAGGCTCATGTGTGGAATAGAATGGAAGAAATAATCCAAAAACTAAGCCAAGAACTGGAAGATGATGAAGAATGATAGACTCATGTGTAGAACAGAATGGAAGAAATAATCCAAAGAGGAAGCCAAGAACTGGAAGACTTCCAAATAGGCAGAAGATGGAACACAAAATAATAAAATGCAGAAGGGAAAGGTGGGAGAAATTTAAAACTAACTTTTTAAATATTCAATATGTATAAACTTTGTCCATGGCAGTCAATTGTGAGATTTTCTAACTACCCAGTAACCCATTGTGAAGGGAATAATGGAGAGACTGTGCAGGTTCCAAACAGTAGAAGAAGAGATTAAAATTTTACATTGTCTCCAAATAAATGTGACACTTCCAATGGTAGTATTCTGAAACAAGTATCAGATATATGACAGAAGACATATTCAGATTCATAACCTGTAATAACCCCACCCACTTCTTATAATTCTGACTCTGAGTAGGATGTCAATGTACTCAAAGAGGTACAAGAGTGGACACTTGAATGAAGAGATCACTGATACAAGAATTCAGAGTCTGGGTTCTATTTCCAGAATAACCTGTCTATACATTGCACATGTTTTTTTCTCTCTTTGTACATTTCTAAAATCTCAGTTATAAAAGGAAGTAGTGGAACAGAACATTGCTAAAACCTCTTTTTTCACTCAAATAGAAAGTCATCATCTTTCAAAAACTCCCTAATTTTGAAGTTAATACCTCCTTCTTGAAACACTTTAATAAAAAAACACTTCTGTGATATGTTACTTTCTTAGACTTCTAATTCTTCCTCTGCCTCTCCTTAACTTTCTTGGCACTTTACTCTCTGTCATCTTTCAAATATTAGAGTCCTTAAGATTCATCTCCTGGAGCCAGGCATCATGGCACACACCTGTAATCCCAGCTACTCAGGAAGCTGAGGCAGGAGGATCACGAGTTCAAGACCAGAAGCATCCTGCACAGCTATCAGAATAAACAATAACAAAAGGGCTGAGAGTGCAACTGGGTGGCAGAGCACTTGCCTAGCATGAATGAGGCCTTGGGTTAAACCCCTACTGCTGCAAAAATAAATAAATAAATAAATAAATAAATAAAAATTAAAAATAAATAAATAAATAAAAATAAAAAATAAAAATAAAAACCTAAAAGTTCAGCTCTAGGATTTCTTCATAGTCTCAACTATATTCTAGGCAAACTTATCCATTCTCATTTTTTTTAACCTAAAAAAATCTTGAAATACAACATAAGAAAGAAATAGCATAAAGTTTTATAGAACAATTATAAAATTTATACTTAGATAAATATTATCTAAAATAAAATATTGCTAGTAAAAAAATGATCTGTGATCATAGCTGCCTTATAACATTCACTTGTCTTCTCCCAGAACAAGTGATCCAGGAGAATGAAACTGTACCTAGGAAGGAAGCCAGTGTTTTTATAACCTCATACCAGAAGTGACATACCATCATTTCTGCCATATTCTATTTATTAGAAGCAAAAAACTCAGTCTACCCTGTAGGCAAGGGGCGTTTCAGAGGCTGCCTGCTACCAAAGTGTACATATTTCTATGGAAACCTACACTCTGAAAACAAACAAGGTAAGATTCAGAATGATGATGAATGGATAAAGGATGATTTTCACTTTTTGTTTAGTACCTGTCTGTTTCTTTTTAATTTTTAAATGATAGAATTTTAATGGAAAGAGGCAGAGTAAATGAAAATGGTAGAATATCTGGTTTTGTGTCATAATTAAACTATCTAATACAATAGGGATTGTTATGAATGTGAAAGAGCTGGCTTGGCTAAACATCTCCACTCTGTAGGCCAGCCCTTATGGGTGTATCCATAAGGCCTATGAGATGAGGGGTGATGATTCTGATAATAATGTAGATTTAGCTGCAAGATTAGTTTTATGGAGATAAATTAAGGCTTCCATGTCCTAGGAAATGCTGCCACTAGGTAAAAACTTGTGAAAAACGTAAGCTGATGAGGAAAGTTCTTTCCAAACATAGATAATTGTGACACAAAGAATAAATAATTTGGATGTATTTTTGTCAAAAGTGAAAAAGTATTGTTCATTCTGACTGGCTAGGGCCATGTGACCAATCCTGATTGTATTAAGTACTGTTATTGTTAGATGCTGTTGAGTTGGATCTGATTCAGAATGAGCCTATGTACAAAAGAACCAAAACACTACCTAATACTTTGCCATGCACATGATTTTTTTATTGAAAATTTTTAATGTACACCTTAATGTGATTCATTCTGACATGCTTTTCATTGTGACATTTCCATATATGCATTTTGTTGTACCTTATACATATAGGTTCTACCTTACCCTCTTGTGCACTTCCTCCCCCGTCCCACCCCCCTACCAAAGACTTCTCTATCATTTGCTTGTCGTTTTATGGTAATATTTTTCTATATATCTTTGGGTTGCAGTTCTGTTTAAGATAGAAACTTTTTCTGTACTGAACTTTCTTTTTACATTGTTGGAACTATTACATGAATTTTCTAGACCATCTATAATAATACCATTAGCTATTTTTTAAATTATATTCCGGCTTCTGCATAGGATTTTTTCCTTCTTATAATTTTGATTCAGCTCCCATATATGATTGAGAACATGCGGTATTTCTCTTTCTGAGCTTGTGTTTGTTCACTTAAAATAATTTTCTCTAATTCCACCTATTTTGCTGCAAATGGCATTATTTCATTTTTGTTGATTGCTGAGTATTATTACATTGTGTATATGTACCATAGTTTATCCATTCTTCTGTTGATGGGCACCTTGGTTGATTCCATATCCTTGCTATTGTGAAAAGTGCTGCATTGAACCTGGAGATGCAGGTGTCTCTGTGGTATGATGACCCATCTCCCTTTGGGTAAATTCCCAATAGTGTTATAGCTGGGTCATATGATAGATCAATTTTTAGTTTTTTAAGATACCTCCATATTGATTCCCACAGTGGTTGGACAAATTTACAGCTCCACCAGCAATGTAAGCATGTTCCCTTTTCTCTGCAACCTCACCAGCATTTGTTGTTATTTGTTTTATTGATCTTGGCCATTCTTACTGGTATAAGGTGAAATCTGAGTTGTTTTAATTTGCATTTCCCTAATGGCTAGGGATATTGAGCATTTTCTCATGTGTTTCATGGCTTTATGGACCTCTTCATTTGAGAATTGTCTACTCAGTTCCTTTGCCCATTTGTGTATTGGGTTACTTGATTTCTTGGGAATTTTTTCTTAACTTCTTTATAAATTCTGTTAATTAGACCTTTGATGTACAGGATGTGAAAAATTTTTCCCATCCAGTGGGGGTTTCCTTGACTCTGTTAATTGTTTCTTTTGCTGTACAGAAGCTCTTTAATTTCATGAAATCTATTTATTCTTGTTGTAATTTCTTTAGCAATTGGAGTCCTATTAAGGAAATACTTTCCTATGCCTATATGATGGAGTGTATTACCTATCTTGTCTTCTATAAGTTTTAAGTTTTCTGGTTTTATGTTGAGATATTTTATCCATTTTGAGTTAACTCTCGTGCATATTGAGAGATGTGGGTTGGTTTTCATTTTTCTGCATTCGGATGTCCATGTTTCCCAGCACCATTTATTGAAAAGGCTATCCTTTTTCCAGTTTACTTGCTTTGCTCCTTTGTCAAAAATAAGATGACTATAGGTGTGTTGAGGTATTTCTGGGTCTTCTATTCTGTTCCACATGTCTTCAGGCCTATTTTTATGCCAGTACCAAGCTGTTTTTGTCACCACTGACCTATTATAGCTTCAAGTATAGCTTGAAGTCAGGGATTGTGTTTCCACCTGCATTAGTTTTGCAGCTTAAGAGCGTTTTGGCTATATGTGGTCATTTGTGATTCTGTATGAATTTTTGGATCATTGTTTTCTATTTCTGTAAATTCAGTCAGTTATATTTTAATGGGTATTGCATTAAATCTATAAATTGCTTTTGGTAGGATAGCCATTTTTACTATATTAATTCTCCCTATCCAGGAGCAGGGAAGGTCTTTCCATTTTTTAGGCACAAGATCTTTTCATGTTTTAGCTCAATGTTGCAGACACTATATTTCTTCTCATTTTGTGCTTACCACCACAGCAAAAGGAGCTTCCAGGGGCTTTACTCTATTCCCATCATTAAGGTCGACTCTACTTTGAGGAGACAACTTTTCTTCAGTCATCTTTGGAGTGCCTTCCAGCCTGAAGGGGCTCATTTTCTGGCACTATATTTGACAGTGTTTCTCTTCTGTTCATTAAAGTTTTCAATGGTGAATTATTTCAGGAGTGGGCTGCTGGGTCCTTCTCCCTAGTCTCTTTTGCTCTGGAAGCTCAGCTGAAACTTGTCCACTATGGATGGCCTTGCTGGTATCTGAGATACCAGGGGCATAACTTTGAGCAACACAAAAACCCCCACAGTACCACAAGCTGACAGACATGTGAGGGATAAAAGTAGTGGTAGTTTCAAATAGGCTTTAGCTGGTCAAAAATCCATTCTTAATGTTGTCATAAGCTTTAAGAGGTTAAGTTAAAGAGGTTAATTTCATCCTAATCTCCAGGCTGAGATGGAGGAAATGAGTAATATTACAAAAGAAATTTAGTATCATATTACCAAGGAAAATGAGAATTTGATATTGGGCATCAAACAAAAAGCATAGTATTCAAATTGTCAAGGTTTCAGCAAAAAATTATGGTCCATGCAAAGAAACCAAAAAAGTATGGTGTATACAAGAATTAAAAAAAAAAAATCAAATTGAAACTATCCCTGAAGAAAAACAGAGATTGAATTTACTAGGAAAAAGACTTTAAATGAGCTATTTTAAATATGTTCCAAGGTTAACGAAAGGATATGATGGACAAAGGAAAAAAGGAAACTGCTATAGTTTGAAAATGTGTTCCCCTTATAATTTATGTGGAAACTTACTTCCCATTGTGGTATTATTAGGAGGTATGGCCTTTAGGGAGTGATTCCATCATGAGGATTCCAGCCCCATAAATGGGATTAATAACCTTAAAAAGGGCTCATGCTTAGAGGGGGCATTCTCTTCTCTATCATTTTCTGTCCCCATCTGAGGACACAGCCTTTCTCCCCTCTGAAGAATGCATCAAAAGGGTACCATCTTCTAAGCAGAAGGCATTCCTCACCAAACATCAACCAAGATTCAGATTTGACCTTGAATTTCCCAGGCTACAGAATCATAAGAAATAAATGTATGCTCTTTAAAAATTATCCACTCTCAGGTATTTTACTACAGCTGCACTAGTGAATTAAGACAGATATGGTGAAAACATTGTCTTATCAAACAGAGAATATCAATAAAAAATATTGTGGTTTGTTGTTGGTAGGTGCTGTTGAGTCAAGGCTGACTCATAGCAACCCTCGGAGTTTTTAAGGGCTAATTGTGTCAAGATTGTTTTGGGGAGTGGACTGCCACATTCTGCTCCCATGCTGGGGATTGAACCCTGGTCCTCAGAGAGGATAGCATGGCATTCTACCAACTGAGCCAAACCCCAGCCCAATAAAAATATAGATATTATAAAAACTAGATAGAAATTTTATAGTAATAAAGCATACTGAAATAGCCTGACACCATGGCACATACCCTCAGTCATAGCTACTTGGAAAGCTGAGGCAGGAGGTCCCAAGTTTGAGGCTAGAGGCAGCCTGTGCAATTTAGCAAGACTCTGTCTCAAGATAAAAATTAAAACAAGGGCTAGAGGTACAACTCAGTGATAGAGCACTTACCTGAATGTGCAAAGCCTTGGGTTCAACTTTCCAGTACTGGAAAAAAAAAGTGTATGAAATCTAAAATTTTACCATAGGGTCACAAGAGTATATTTGAAGAGCCATAAGGAAGAATCACTGAACTTGAAAATATATAGGTTACATAGGTTTGTGCATTTGTCAAATTTAACTGAATTATACTCTGAAAACTTTGTGTCTCCATAAATAATAAAAATAGAAATTCTTCTAGAAAGAAGATAAGTACAAATAAATGTAAACTTCTAATTTTTTTCTCCCTAAAAATAGTTTTCTTTCTTTTGCCTTTAAGGTTACATTAGATAGAGAATGAAAAATTCAAAACTCTTAGTAAGAGAAAGTAGTTACATGAAGCAACCCAGAGAAGAACTTAGAAATTCAACATTAACATGGTACCCCTCTTGAGTTCCTATATTTTTAAGCTGCAGTGATAGAAGTTAGGATTTGCTCAATATTCTTTACATTCCAGAAATGCATGTTTATTTGAATAAATGCTTTTCTTTGTTCCTTAAACCTTGCAGAGGCCCTTAACTCACTCCATTTGTGTCTTTAAAGGTCCTGGTAGGTAAGCAGAAATGAGGAATATTTAAAAGCTCTATGCTTCTCACCTGCTGATTTTAAATGTAAGGAGACTCTTTAATCAAAGTATAATTTTGTGGGAAGAATATATTACATAATTTTTGCTAATGGTGAGGATATTTTCATGGAATTGTTCTATTTCTTAAGTGAATGCTGATGTTTTGAAATAATCTTTAATGTTCTATGGGAAATTAATTATTGATTAAACATCCTTTATTAAAACAAAGTCTGAAATTCCTAAAGTTTTTGTTCTGGCGAGACCATCTATTGGTGGGGACAACCTACTGCCCTCCACACTGACACCAGATAAGTGTTCTCCTTTTTAAAGCTTTCAGTTAAGTGTGGGTAAAACCACCTTCTCTTGATAGTTTCATTACAACTAAGATAGCCTATAATTTTCAAGAAGATTTTATTTAATGATCAGTAAAATAGAAAAATATATCAGATAATACAAGGAATAAAAATAGGCAATAAAATACAGGTTTTGGATCCTACTCTTGCTAGTTTCGTGCATAAATCTTATTTTATAGGAAAAAAAGGAGTATTTTCCCCATAAGACCTTGCAAATTTTTTCTAGTATCCTTTCTGGATATCTACTTCTCAGTCCTTGGTTTACAAAGTTGTAATGATGACGGATGTAGTGAAATCAGAAAAACCAGCTGTAAATGATGGCTCAGCTATGTTTTCACAGAATTAAAAATAAAAGCCAAGATTAGACCTCTAAAAGAAAAAAATGTGATAATATCTTGGCAACTTAAGGTAGACAAAGATGTTGTTGTTAGGTGCTGTTGAGTCGAGTCTGACTCATAGCTACCCTATGTACAGCAGATCTAAGCACTTCCTGATTTTGTGCCAGGCACATGACCTTATTTATGTTTAAGCCCATTGTTGCAGACACTGTGTCAATCTATGTGGTGGAGGGTTTTCCTTTTTTTCACTGACATGCCACTGTTCCAAACACGATGTCTTTCTCCAGGGATTGGTCTCTCCTGACTACATGTCCAAAATATGTAAGATGCAGTCTAGCTATCCTTGCTTCCAAGGAGCACTCTGATTGCACTTCTAGGACAGATCTGTTGGTTTCTTTGGTAGTCCATGGTATATTCAACAGTTGTCTCTAGCACCATAATTCAAAAGCATCAATTCTTTTCCCATTTCCCTTGTTCAATGTCCAGCTTTCACAACCACATGATATGACTGAAAATACTGTGGCATGAGTCAGGTGTACCTTCTTCTTCAATGTGACATCTTCACTTTTCAATACGTTAAAGAGATCTTTTGCCACAGCTTTCTCCAAAGCAAAATCTTGGACAACTTCAATCTTTTCTCCATTTATTGTGAAGTTGCATACTGACCCAGTTGTAAGGATTTTTGTTTTGTTGGTGTTTACTTGCAACCCATACTGAAGGGTATGATCTTTGATCTTCATCAGTAAATGTTTTAAATCCTCTTCATTTTCAGCAAGGAGAGTTGTGTCATCTGCATAACACAGGTTGTTAATGATTCTTCCTTCAATCCTGATGCTACATTCTTCCTCAAAAGTCTAGCTTCTTGGGTTATATGTTCAGCATATAAATTGAAGAGATATGGTAAAAAATATATAGCCCTGATGCACACCTTTCTCAACTTTAAACTAGGCAGTGTTTCCTTGTTCTGTTTGAACAACTGCCTCCTGGTTCATGCATAGATTCCTCTTGAGTACAATTTGGTGCTCTGATATTCCTATTTTTCAAAGTGTTATCCATAATTTGTTATCCACACAGTCAAATGCTTTTGCATAGTCAATAAAACATAGATAGACCTCTTTCTGCTTTTAGCTAATATCCTCCTGACATCAGCAATGATGTCCCTGGTTCCCCACCCTCTTTTGAAACTGGCTTGATTTTCTGGCAATTTCCTGTCAAAATACTGCTATAATTGCTTTTGAATGATCTTTAGTAAAATTTTGCTTGTGTGTGATATTAATGATATTGTCTGATAGTTCCACATTTAGTTGGGTCCCCTTTTTTGGGAATAGGCACAAATATAGATCTCTTCCAGTCAGTTGGCCAAGTGGCTGTTTTCCAAATCTGTTGGCATAAACATATTAATATCTCCTGTGCTGCATCTGTTTGTTGCAACATCTCTATTGGTATTCCATCAATTCCTGGAGCCTTGTGTTTCACCAGTTCCTTCAAGACAGTTTCCACTTTGTCCTTCAATACCATTGGTTCCTCTTGAAATAGTTGGTCATATACCAATTCTTTTTTATATAATGACTCTGTCTATACGTTCCATCTTCTTTTGATGTTTCTTGCATTGTTTAATATTTTCCTGTAGAATCTTTCACTATTGACACTTGAGGCTTGAACTTTTTCTTGACTTCCTTAAGCTTGAAAAACACAGAGTGTGTTCTTCCCTTTTGGTTTTCTGCCTCCAGCTCTTTGCACATGTCATTATAATATTTGTTTTTGTCTTTTCAAGCTGCCTTTTGAAATCTTTTGTTTAGTTCCTTAAGTTCATCATGTCTTCCTTTTACTTTAGCTGCTAGACATTCAAGGGCAAGTTCCAGCATCTCTTTTGACATGTAATTTGGTCTTTTCTCTTTTTCCTGTCTTTTTAATAATCTTTTGCTTTCTTCATGAATGATATCTTTGATGTCATGCCACAACTTGTCTGGTCTCCTATCATTTGAGTCTAATGCATTAAACCTATTCTTGAGGTGGTCTCTGAACCCAGGTGGGATATACTCAGTGTCATACCTTGGTTCTTGTACACCTCTTCTAATTTTCTTCATCTTCAGTTTGAACTTGCATATGAGAAGTTGATGGTCTGATCCACAATCAGCACCTGGTCTTGTTCTGACATTTGATATAGAGCTTTTCCATTGTCTCTTTCCATGTATGTTGTAAATTTGGTTCCTGTATGTTCCCTCTGGTGAAGCCCATGTGTATAGTCACCGTTTATCTTGGTGAAAAAATGTATTTGCAATGAAAAGGTCATTGGTCTGATAAAATTCTGTCATGCAATCACCAGCATCATTTCTCTTACCAAGGCCATATTTCCCAGCTACTGAACCTTTGTCTTTGTTTCCAACCTTTGAATTCTAATCACCAGTAATTATTAGTATGTCTTGATTGCATGTTTGATCTGTTTTAGATTGCAGAAGCTGGTAGAAATCTTCACTTTCTTCATTTGTGGCCTTAGTGGTGGGTGCATAAATTTGAATAATAGTCATATTAACTGGCCTTCCTTGTAGGCATATGGATATTATTCTATGACTGGCAGCATTCTATTTCAAGACCAATCTTGAGATGTCTTCTTTGATGATGAATGCAACCCCATTTCATTTTAGTTTGTCATTCCCAGCATAGTAGCCCATATGATTGTCTGACTCAAAATGGCCTATGCCTGTCCATTTTAGCTCACTGATGCTAGAATGTCAATGTTTATGCACTCCATTTCTCTTTTAATGATTTCTAATTTTCCTTGATTTATATTACATACATTCCATGTTCCAATTATTAATGGATGTTTATAGTTGTTTATTCTCATTTTGAGTAGTGCCACATCAGCAAATGAGGTCCCTGGGGCTTTACTTCATTTCCACCATAAGGTAGACTCTACCTTAGGAAGGAGGCAACTCTTCCCCAGTAGCCTTTTGAGGGCCGTCCAACCTGGGGAGCTCATTTTCTAGCAATATATCTGATAGTGTTTCTTTGCTATTCATAGGGTTTTCAATGGCTAGTTGTTTTGGGAGTGGTTTGACAGTGCCCACTCCCTAGTCTGTCTTAGTCTGGAAACTCAGATGAAACCTGTCCACCATGGGTGACCATGCCGTTATCTGAGATACTGGTGACATAGCTTTCAGCCTCATCGCAACACACAAGCCCCCATAGTGAGGCAAAGGTCCTTCTCCAAAGCCTACAGCACATGTTGTTCTTAGGTGGTCTCCCATCCAAGTCTTAACTAGCTCTGACCTGACCCTGCTTAGCTTCTGAGATCTGACAGGCTAGGACACCACAGTGGTATGGCTGCAGGCAGGCAAAGGTACGTTATGTAAAATGTGATATTATGTATAAAATAATGTTGAAAACATATCAACCTGTCATTTTGTATACAAAGACACATTCTGCTGCAAAGAATCACTGTTTTTATCTGGAAACCCAGATCTTCTCCATGCCTCATTGATGTGATCTATGTGGAGTCCTGCTCCCAAGGACTGGGGGTGGAATGTGAAGCAGATCTAGGCCGATTGAACTGCCTCATTCCCTTGTCCATGTTTAGTTCAAGAATGTACAGATGACCTAAACCAAGCCATTCAGAGTAAATCGTTCTTCATGGTTTCCAGAACCAAGAGTACAATATACAGACTGTAGCTCTTTTCAATTGAGTTGAATTAGCTTGCAAGTCCCATAAACTCTGGCAACCATTTAGCTATCATGAGGAAACAATCCTTTGGTTATAGATGCAAGAAAGAGGCAGTGGAACTAACAGATCTAAAGAATAAAATTAGTCCTGGATGGGTTTTTTTCCTTTGTTTTCAGCTGGCACTTTTGTTAAGCATATCTATGGACTATTTAAGTAGTGTTGTTATTGTTAGGTGCTGTCAAGTGCAACTTGTGGTTACTCTGTGTACAACAGAAAGAAATACTCCTTGATACTGTGTCATGCCTGGTACTATGTCAGTGATTCTCTGCTATTCGTAGGGTTTTTGATGGCTGATTGTCTTGAGATTGTTTTGGGGATGGGCTGCCAGGTCGTTCTCCCATTTTTGTGGTGCTGGGGACTGAACGCAGGACCTCAGAGAGCACAGAGCAAGCACTCTACCAACTGAATTAAACCTTAGCCCTATTTACTAGAGCTGATATATTCCATCTTTTTCTTGAGGTTAGTTTGAATTGAGTTTCCCATACAACTGAAAGAATTGCACTGATACAGGGAATATTATGTCTGACACAGAATTAGTAAGATGTATGTTTATGAGTATCTCAAAAGCATTTTATTATAGGTAATGTAGTAAAATGGAAGAAATGTAGTATTTCAATCTTCAATTACTTATTAGCTCTGTTATTATTTATTTATTTATTTATTTATTCATTTTTGCAGCACTTGAGGGTTAAATCTAGGACCTCACACATACTTTGCAATGTTCTACCACTGGGCTGTACCCCTACCCCATTAAAAAATTTTTTTGTCTTGAGGCAAGGTCTCACTAAATTTCACAGGCTGCCTCTGGTCTTGAATCTGCCGTCCTCCTGCTTCAGCTTCCTGAGTCATTGGAATTATAGGCGTGATCCACTGCACCAGACATCTTTTATTTTTAATGTCCTGTTTTCATTTAACTTCTTTGAGTAGTTTTCTAAATACTATTCTAAATATCCTAAATATTGTTCTCATATTCTAAATGTGTTAAATATTATTGTGGACATTAATATTTCCCAGTGTTAATGAACAATAGCCATATTATAGGGCTACACTGTATGAGTACTTCATAAGGGGCAAGCCACAATGTTATATTCACACTTACTAAAGATTTAAATGAAATGATTGACAAATGTTGTTGAGTTATAAATGTCATTCATTCACATGTGAGTTCTAGGGTGGTAAGTATAAAAACTGTGTTAGTAAAAATTTATCATTTTTGACATTTGTTTAACTTGTCTCTTTTCACCCCCTGAAGATCCTCATCTCATTCATTTGCAGTAAAGAGTACAAAAGCTTAACTAGTTGAAAAAATTATACTGACTTTCATGGCCCCCATTTCTCAAGTCCTCAGAAGTGAGGCACAGTGGGCAGAAAAGTAAGAATTAGTACTTACAAATGAAAACACAGTGGATCTTAGAGGAAAAGACAAAGTGTAAAAAGTTGGATGGCTGAAATATTTTGTGATTGAAAGAGTAGGCTGACTATTGTTCTCAATATTGTTTACACAATAGAGTTATGAATGGATCATTAAAAAGATACCCGTGCCTCTGTCTTATCCTGGATCAATGAAATAAAATTTACTGGTTTAGGCAAAAGGTATTTTAAAAAAATTTCTGCAGATGATTTCAAGGTGCAGACAGGACTGAAGGCC
Source organism: Pedetes capensis (assembly GCA_007922755.1). Classification (NCBI taxonomy): domain Eukaryota; kingdom Metazoa; phylum Chordata; class Mammalia; order Rodentia; family Pedetidae; genus Pedetes; species Pedetes capensis. The sequence goes on from VMDO01018560.1 coordinate 33,615, forward strand.
ACTGGGATCAAGCAGAGAAAAGTGACATTTTTCTATTTAATTGTAGATATTTGTATGTGTTTCAATTAACTCATCTATTAATTCATGACTAGTAATTCTTTGGGCATTTTTCCGCCCAGTCATCCTTTCAATTATTCAGTCCATCTACTTACCCTTCACTCAGCCACCCATTTATTTGTTCATTCATTCATCCACTTAGCCAGCCAGTCATGAATCAATTCACAAATACTTATCTAGTATCTAAGCTCTTCACTTATGAACATATAAACATGAGCCTGCCCAGTGACCTCAGAAAGACAGCAGTGGTTGTGGCAATGTTTCTCAGTGTGTGCTAAAATGTATCACTTCTTTGTCTCATTAAATGATATTTTAAACACATTGGCTTATTGTGCTCTGGTATTTGGAAGTTATAGAAGCTTTTGTTTTAAGGTTATTTGCATGAAATGGTAATAATCTCTGCATCTCTGACACACTTAGAGATACTGGGAAGTTTAAATTTACTAAAGTGAGATAATTTCAGAGAAAATAACCAATGCAAACTCCATTCCCTCCCACCTTATACCAAGTAAAGTTTAGTTTAATATCTTTAGCTGAAAGATCCAGAAAATGATTTGAAGTATCTTTGATTTAAATCTCACTTAATCTATATCCAAATATTTCTAATTCCTGTAAAGGGCCAATTTTATGTCTTTTAATCTATTCAATTAAAACTTTCCCAACCTCCCACCTTATCAAATTGAGCCAAATTTTGAGTTATATGCTTTATTTTAGTTGCTGCTTATTTGTTTGTACTGATTCACTCAGCCTTAATATAGTTCATGTTACAGAGGCTACTGTTGCAGTTTTAAGTAAGAACAGCATGTAAGAACTACATGTTCCTGAACATCAATTCCAGTTTGAACCTTCTAATTTGCTAAATCCCAGGATTGTTACAGAAGTCTTATTCCAAGGGAATACTATATATTTTAAAGCAATATTTGTCTTTAACTTAAAAATAAGGATTTGTCAGGAGTATTCATGGATCAACAATGTCCAGACAGTACTAGTTTTATACATTCTTGAATTTTTATAACTCCCTGGTTTCATATTCAATTTCTATGAACAGAGCTTCCCAAATGATTGTCTGGAAATGTCCACCAGAATTGCTATGGTCTTGACAGCATAAACTCTTTAGAATTCTTTTGGTTTACTCTGCCTCCATGAAATTGGTATTTTTAAAATGTATTTGCTACACTATTTTTGGTGTTGTTGTTAGGTGTCATCGAGTCAGTATCCGACTCATAGCGGCCCTATGCATAACAGACGAAACACTATTGTTAGTGCTTCTGTGCTATTCATAGGGTTTCAATGGCTAATTGTTTTGGGGAGTGGGTTGCTGGGTCCTTCTCCCAAGACTACAGCACCTGGCGTTCCCAGGCTGTCTCCCATCCAAGTACTAACCAAGCCCAACGTTGCCTAGCTTCTGAGATATGACGGGATAGGACGGCTGTAGGCACATTATTTTTAGTATAAGTATAATGTTGTTGTTGTTGTTAGGTGCCGTCGAGTCAGTATCCGACTCATAGCGACCCTCTGTACAACAGGGGAAACACTATTGTTAATGCTTCTCTGCTGTTCATAGGGTTTTCAATGGCAGATTGACTTTTTGGGAGGGGGTTGCCAGGTCCTTCTCCCAAGCCTACAGCTTCTGGTGTTCCCAGGCGGTCTCCCATCCAGGTACTAACCAGGCCCGACCCTGCTTAGCTTCTGAGATCTGACGGGATCGGATGCCACAGGGCTACCGTTGCAGGCATATAAGTATAATAGAAGCATTAATTTTCTCCAAATGGTATGAAAGGTTAGGAAAAATTAAAAACAGATCACCATTTTTTTCACACTACCAATCCCACCCCATACAAATTGACCAGTGTTGTTTCTGGAGTACCATTTCTAGAAATTTTATGTGTATATAACATTGTAGCATAGATTACCCCCAAAAGAGAGAAGAAAAGGAGAATTTATAATAGCCTTAATAATAGCCTCTACCCTGATTGTTGGACAGTTTATCCATCTGGAGATGGTGTTACTGCTCAGTAGTAGAGCACATGGTTAGCTTGCACAAGGTCCTGGATTTTATCCCCAGCATTATGGAGAAGAAAAAAAATGGTTTGGGTAGTGTCTCTTGGGGAAGGCTTAGGGAAAGATATGAGATTGTCTGGTGTGCATGTGAAGGAAAACACTATTGAATCTTCTCCTCTTAGAAACCTTTTGCTCCCCACTCTAGTGAGGAATTATTGGAAATAGAGACAAGTGAGACTGAGTCAGAAGTGGTACCTAGGAGATATTTAAAATACTTTGTGTATTTGTGAGTATGTGTCTGTGAGTGAGAATCTATGGACTCAGAAATTAGCAGTCTTTTGATTCATGGCTTATGGCATTATATTTCATAGCTGTTAGTAGATTAGGTACTGTTTTTCATGGCATAAAAATTTTGAACTGGTAGGAGGTGCACAAGAGGGTAAGAGGGAAGTTATCTTTGTAATGTACAATGAAATGCATACATGGAAAAGTCACAATGAAATGCATGTCAGAATGAAACACATTAAGTTGTATATTAAAAATTTCCAGTAAAATTTTTTTTTAAATTCTGAACTATACTCATTGGTTGCCAGAAAGATTTCAGTCAAGCTTAAGAAAGTTATTTGTGGCTAGTAATTTTTAAAACAAAATTATAAAAATCTTCCAAATAATTTGATAGCAAAAATCATATTTATGTATATTCATTAATTTGCTCTACTGTGTAAAGGGTCTCAGAGTCTCCAAAGTACAAATCCTAGGCTTGGGATGAGAGGAGCAGTACTTAAAATCTTAAAATGGTCTTGTGTTTACACAAAGGAAAGACTTCTCTGAATCTTTGTTTGGAAGCTGTCATTTTTAAAACACTCAGCTATCTTAGAAGAAGAGAGGTATTGGCCAGAAGAAGAAGCATAGCTAGCGTGAGTTTCTACATGCATATATCCATATGTGAAATACTTAGGGCACAGTGCCTCAGGAAAAATGGCAGAAACCTGGAAAATCTGATGGATTCAAAACATTAATGAAAGAAGAAATGAGCAAACAGTCATTGATGACACCAGGTAAACAGTATGACATGTGGAGACAATAATTTTCCTTGGTTTGAATGGTAATATGTAAGTAGCAAAGTTAGGATGGTTCAGTCTCGGTTAGAAGCTGATACTTGTGTAATATCATGTGTCAGAGACAATAGAAACCTTACTCATCTAATGAGAAGTTCCTTCCAAAATTAGGAATAGTGGCCAGGCTCCCAGTGAAGGTTAACAGATTGCATGTCAGGATTCACTGTACTTGAATCACAAAGGGAGTTCAAAGGAAGCTTTTATGATTTTTTTTTGTGAAATTGGTGAAAGGTAATTAAAGTTAAGAACTTTTACTTGTTGATTGATTATATGCCAGCATTCTTTCTGTATAAACAAGATGTTTACACACACACACACACACACACACACACACACACACACACACACCCTCACTGATACATGAACTAAAATGGATGTTAGATAACAACCAAAATTTTAGGTGGTTTTTCAGTTTACTTACTTTTAAAGTATGAATTCTTTCTTCATGTTCACCTGCTGTGAATTATATATGAAGTAACTTGACATGTTATAAAAATGTAATAGTCTATCTAAAATATTTTGATTACATATTTTTCTGAAACTACCTTCTTTTTCTTTTTTCTTCAAGCACAGTGTTCATTTCTCATTGTCTCCCCAACTCAACGACTGTCCTCTGAGTAATTAAGCTTGCCTATGCATGGCAAGTATATGATGGATGTGCCTAAGAATAAGAAATTATGATTAACGTAAAGTAGCTTTGTGTAAGGTATTATAATTTGCAAAAGGTCTGAGACAGAGATGTTCTTGAGATTTATAGTTTATTTAGCATCATGGGAATGTTGAGAAATAGCAACTCCATTATGCTCACTACAGTCACACTTTTCAAGCCACTTTTTCTTAAATGTTATAAATAGCTTTGAGAAAAGTAAATTGTTTTCCTAGCAATTATAACAAATAACACTTATTCCAAAAAATAATCAGAGTGAGAGAAAAACTAAGGAAACATTAGGTAAAATCTGCAGACAGAATCTGACCAATATAAACTATTTAAGAATTGACAACAACCCTCACCCTATTGTCATTTATTTCTTAGCAAATTTAGTGAATGTCAGCATTGTTTTTTGGGGTTTGGGATTATAGTAAGCTGGAAAACTTTATTTGGGACTAATTATAATTAAGGCATATAAAGATAATAGATTAAGGCAACCTGATCATTTTCTACCTTTAAGTAAAATAGTAAAAATTGCCAGTTCTGCTAAGATAGCTACTAGATTGTATGTAGATCTAACCTATTTGGAAAGCAGTTTGTTAGTATCTGTCAGAGGCATCAAAAATGGCTATGCTTTTTGATTCAGTAATTGTCCTTTTGAGAGTCTAACCTAAGGGAATAATTATGGTGGTCTAAATAATGCAAAATACAGAAAAACATTTATGTATAATGGCTGATTACTCTAAAGCGCTTATAGAACAGAAATTATGATAAAACGTTTTAAATATGTTATACTATATAATCATTACCAAAACAGTTCTGAAATAGTTACAGTTATTGCCTCTGTTATTTTAAAAATGGGCTATCAATAAGAAAATAGATTAATTAGCATGATTATGCAACTAAAAATAAATAAAATGGGTATTAAGACATAAGTATGTGGAAATTCAGGGTCCATACTTTCTTTTGCTTACCATTTTGAAGGTTTTAGAAAAATATTTTCAATTTTCTTTCATTTATTTTTAATGTATTTTTTAAACTGACAAGTAAAGCTTGTATATATTTATGGTATATAATAAAATGCTGTATGTATGCCTTGTTTAATGGCTAGGTCAAGCTATTTATCATATGCATTACTTTACACACATACTTTTTGTGGTAAGATCACTTCAAATAGACTTTTGGCAATTTTCAAGTTAACAATATATTAACTACAGCTGCCACAATGTAGAATAGATCTCTTGACCTTATTCTTCCTGCTTAAGTGAAATTTTGTGTCCTTTGACCAACATGACCCCAATCCTCTCACCCACAATCTTTGGTAAACACCACTTACTCTATATTTCTATGTTAGCAATTTTTTCACATTCCACATGTAAATGAGATCATCTGATATTTATCTTTCTGTATCTCTGCTTATTTCACTTAACATACTGTCATTTGGGTTCTTCCATGGTGGCACAAATGACAGATTTCTTTCTTCATTTAGGATAAATAGGATTCTATTGTGTATATATACCATATTTTCTTTATCCATTCCTCCACCCATGGAGACCTAGAGTGAGTCCATGTCTTGTTTATTCTGAATAATGCTGCAATGAACATGAGAGTACAGATACCTTGTCTAGGTGCTGATTTCATTTCCTTTGGATATATTCTCACTTGTAGGATTGTAGGATCCTATGATCATAGAAAAATATCTAGTTATAATTTTGTAAGAAACTTCCATATTCTTTCTCATAATGACTGTACTAACATATTCTTATCAACAGTGTACAAAGGTGTCCTTTACACAACACCCTTGCCAACATTTGTTATCTTTCACATTTTATAATAACCACTCTAACAGGTATAAGGTGAAATCTCCTTGTAGTTTTAATTTGCATTTCCCTGAAGATTAGTGGTAGTGAACATTTTTTAAAATATACTTGTTGGCCATTTTTGTGTGTTTTGCAGAAATGTCTATTTATATTTTTGTCCATTTTTAAATAGAGTTATTTCACTATTGAGATGATGCTGTTGTTGTTGTTATTGCTAGGTGCCATAAAGTCAGGTCTGACTCATAATGAATCTATGTACAACAGAACAAAACACTACCAGACACTGTCATGCCCAACACTATGACAGGGATTCTCTGGTATTCATAGGGTTTTCAATGGCTGATTGTTCCAGGAATGGGTTGCCACTCCTGGAGAAGTCCTTCTCCTATGGAGTTTCTTACGTGTTTTGGATATAATTGCTTATCAGATGTACAGTTTGCAAGTATATTCTCCCATTCCAAAGGTTTTGTCTTCATTCTATTGTTTCCATTGCTGTACAGAAGGTTTTAAGTTTGCTGCAGTCTATTTGTCTATTTTTGCTTTTGTTGTCTGGACTTTTGTTTTATATTAAAAATATATATATTGCCCAAACCAACATCGGAGAGCTTTCCCTTCTGTTTTCTTCTAGTAGGTTTATAATTTCAAGTCATGTGTTTAAACTTGATATCCATTTTAAGTTGATTTCAGTATGTTGTGAAATAATGATGCAGTTTCATTTTTTGCAAGTGTATATCCAGGTTGCACAGCATGTGTATTGACAAGATTATTTTTTCCTTATTTTGTGTTTTAGACCCTTGTCAAAGGTATATGACCATAAATCTGTATTTAGTTCTGGATTCTTTATTCTATTTCATTGGTCTTTATGTCTGTTTATGCCAGAACCTTACTATTTTGATTATTGTAGCTTTGTAATATATTTTGAAATAGGAAGTATGATGTGTACAACTTTGTTATTCTTGTTCAAGATTGCTTTAGCTATTTAGGGTCTGCTGTGTGGTTCTGTAAGAATTTTAGGACTTATTTTTTTACATTTTTATGGAAAACATCTTTGGAATCTTTTGTATTATTATATAAGCAATACTATTATTGGTTGGAGATCCATCTTGCCCCTTGGAACTAAATGCTGTATTAGACAGGTACATACCTCCCTGCAGGTTGGACTCTCTTACTTGCTATTCTGACCTTGTTTCCATTATGCTTCTGAGAATTAAATGCAACCATCCTGCTTCAACTATTTAGCATCCAATCATTTTGATTGCTGCTAGCTGGCTCTGTTTTCTAACAACATGTTCTACCATCAACCCAGCCCACAAAGGACCACTACCTTGAGATTCTCAATGATTTTGTTGTCTCCCTTACCAGTGCATTCCTCATTGTCTTGGTAAATGGGGTGTCCTCTAGACCTCAAAGAATATATCAGCTGGTAGATCTTTTGATCTTAGACAGTTGATGCCTTCTAGTATGGATTTTATAGTGAATCTCTTGATATTTTCTTTTATAGCTTGTCACAGCATTTCTGGCATCTCTGTGCCATATAATATGGCCGTTACTTCTTCTCACTTCCAAGATATCCTAGGAGGACATTAGAACTGACCTACATGGTTTTGCTAGGTGTTAAGTTCTATGTCATGGAAGAATATTCCTAAAATTAACAAAACTTTTTATTCAGCTTTGCCTTCATTTTTGATTCAATATCCTCAAGATCCACTCTTTGGGCTGCTGTTCTGGATCCTGAGGGTAAATATTGATGAGGTCCTATGAGTCCTTCAACATATCATTCTTCCCCTTCTATAGAAGGTCCACCTCCCCTGAGTTGCACCATATTGTTATTTATTTATTTTTTATTTATTGTAGTATAGCTACTAGGTTTCAAAATACAATTTAAGCAATGTATAAGAATATCTACCTCCTCACATAGTAACCACAGCTTAAGAACATACTAATTATAAAGATAATAAATGATGTAACAACAATCTTTAGGGGTGGGCCCAAAAGAATTTTGATAGGAATTACATTGGATGTGTACATTTTAGGGGGAAGTATGGACATATTCACAGCATTCATTCTTCTAATCCATGGACACTGGAGAGCTTTCCATTTATGTGTGTCTTTTTCAATCTCCTTCATCAATGTTTATATTTCTCAATATGTAGATATTTAAATTTTCTTAGTTAAATGTGCCCATAAGTATTTTTCCTTTTTGATGTTATTAAAAGTGGGATTAATTACTCACTTTATTTTCTAGGTAGTTCATTGTACTGTATAGAAATTCAACTGATTTTTGTATTACTTTTATATTACTTTTTAATTTATATTTATTTATATTACTTTTATATTACTTTTATATCCTGCAATATTACTGAATTTGTATATTAGTTTTAAAATTTTTGGTAGAGTCATTAGTATTTTACATATAAGACCATATTGTCTACAAGGAGGAAATTTTTATTTTTTTTTCTTTCAAATTTGGATGTCTCTTGTCTTTTTCTTCCCTGATTGTTCTGGCTAGGACTTCCAGTATATATTGTATAGAAATTGAAAGCAACGGCATCCTTGGCTGATCCTGATCTTAGAGGAAAAGTTTTCAGGTTTTCACCATT
>VMDO01018561.1:0-10575 GCA_007922755.1 Pedetes capensis
CCCAGGGGCTCTGCCTGCTGCTTCCTGGGCTGGCATCGCCCTTCCCCAGAGGAGGGTGGTGGCCGTGGGAATGTGCGTGGCGGGTGCTGAGGAGCCACGCCTCAGAGTTCCTAGGGGTCCCCAGCCACAGGGGCCAGGCAGGGTCTCCCTGCGCGCCCACCCCCAGGGGAGCCTGCCCTGGACATGCAGTGCACAGCCAGGAGTCACTCGGGGTCATCAGAGCCACGGTAGGACAGCTAGGCGGTCATTGGAACAAAGAGGGAATACAGACCCACAGAGGCCCAACAGCAGATGTCCTAGGCCTCGGCCAGTACGGAGGCCAAGGCCGCTCAGCCCTCCTGGCTCGCAGGGCCCACCCAGGGCCTCTCCTCTCACCCAGCCTGACGCCCCTGAGTCTTTAAGCCCGTGGGGGCTGACCTCAACTTGATAGCTCGCCCACTTGGTCACCATCCAGCCCTTCCGCCCATCTCTTCATCACGGTGTGGGAGCAGCCAGTGGCCTGGTCTAGGAAGCCATTTCCCACGTGGTTCTCATGAGAGATGGCAGGGCGGAGGGGAGGGGTCCTTGTTTTGGCAAATGAGCCCTTACGGAAGGAGGCCTCACTTCTACAAGAACATCTCAGTGTCAACATTTCCGTAAGGAAAGACGCGAAGTGTTGACAAGGAAAACAGGCGCCCCGCTGGGCGCAGCCTGAGGGCGGAAGGGCTGTGGTGACTTCAGTGAGAGGCTGGGCCTTCTATGAGGTGTGACTTGGTGAGCCATACTGTTGCATTCTGATGTCTTGTCAATGTGGTTGGAAAGACCACGTAGTGTGGCCGTGGACATCCCCTCATCCCTGCTCTGGAATAGCAGGTTCCAGTGATTGCCTTTCTGGGACCAGGGTCTCCCGGTCTTTTCAAGGGTGCTGTCAAATCATCACAGTCATTGCCTCTCACTTGGATTTAAATTGAGTTAACGAAACAAAGAGCAGAGAGCACATGGGGTGAGGAGCCACAAAAGCCAGCAAACTGCCACCGGGGCAGACGGGCTGGAACCTGGGGGCTGATGTGGTGAGCCGGCCTGACTGTGACCTCAAACGCCTGGAGAGGAAACGCTCTGCCGTGCTTGTGATCCCAGGGCCCTGTAGATGTCCCTCCAAAGGCTCGCATGCTTGGGACAGTCTGCGACTCCCGACTCGGTCATAAACAGATGCCTGTGTAAGTACGTTACAGACCCTGCGTGCACTGTCCAGAGGCTGGACTTCCTGAGCATTGCCTCAGTCACCCCCAGGAAGTGCCCAGCTCACCTCTCCCAGCCACAGAGGCGCTCCCGTGGCCTTTGCGTGCAGAGGCTCCAATGGGCCAGCCCAGGGGCGTGCGACCTCCTGTTTACAACATGAACGTCGTCTTCAAAGATTCTTTTCTAAAATGTTCTCAGTGTTCAAATGCTCCTTGTTGTTGCAACTGCCTCTCTCTAAGCAAGATCCTGGCATCAGGACAGGAGTTTCTTTGTCCAACATCTCAGTAAATCAGTAACTCCCAAGTTTAGAGACGCTTCCATAGCAGTTGGGATATTTAGACACAGAACTTCTTGCTCCCAAGAGATTAACAAGAACCTGAGAGTCTTGTTGCTCAGTGAAATCCTGTACTTTGTTGTTTCTGTTATCTTCTAAGAAGCATCAGCAATGACGAACTCTGTACTTAGCCCCAAATTACATACCACGTGTTCCCATGGCTGCAAGAGAGAGCTTCCTCTGGGGAGTCTAGGATGGTCTCTCCTTACCCGGTGATGAACACTCTAAATAAATCTCCGTGTGACCAGCCATATGCCCAATAAAGACAGGACTTAGAGCACTTTTTCCTCTCCTAATAATAAATACGAGCTGGGATTTAGCTCAGTTGATAGAGTGCTGCGCTGCAATCTCTGAGGTCCCGAGTTCAATTCCTAGCACTGCAAAAATGGGAGAAGGACCTGGCAATCCACTCCCAAGGCAATCCCGAAGCACTCAGCCATTGAAAACCCTATGAGGGTCGCTATGAGCCAGATACCGACTCGACGGCACCTAACAACAACAGCAACAGTAATAAATACACCCAAACTCACGTCTGCAAAGGGGCAGAAGGTTCCTTTGAAACGAGTGAGGCATCTCCTCTGGCCACCTGAGCCACCTCAGGTAGCTTTGACTCCAACCTCGCAGGAGTGTGAAAAGAAAGGGAAAATGAATCCAGCTTCCTCTCTGTCAGGGTGTGAAGGAGACACCACTATTGAGCGTGTCCTCACACACAAACTCTCTTCGGTATACTCTGAGCCAAGATTTCTTTTTATTATTTTGAAGTAAGATTTGCTCACCCTGCAGATAGTTCTGGAGTGATTTCTCTGCATCAGGTGCGGTTCGCAGGGCAGGGTGCAGCCATGAGTGAAACGGATTGGAACCCTGCCCGGGCTGAGATTTGCTCTCTCCCGGGTTCATAGTCTGACTCCAGGGCACGGTAAATGTGTGCTGAATGTTTTACTTCTGGCCTCTTGAAGCCTCTGTTTTTACTTCAGTATAATAGAGATCGCCTGCAGCCGTAGCCCTGTAGAATCTGATCCCGTCAGATCTTGGAAGCTAAGCAGGGTCGGGCCTGGTTAGTACCTGGATGGGAGACCTCCAGGAACACCAGGTGCTGTAGGCTTGGGAGAAGGACCTGGCAACCCCCTCCCAAAAATCAATCTGCCATTGAAAACCCTATGAACAGCAGAGAAGCACTGATAATAGTGTTTCCCCTGTTGTACAGAGGGTCACTATGAGTCGGATACCGACTTGACGGCACCTAACAACAACAACAATAATAGAGATCATAGTGCCTACAATGCAGGGGTTGGTGGGATAAACTGAGAAACAAGAAGGCCGAACACAATCTTTTAAGGACAAGTTTCCTTTTTCTCCTCTTCCAACTGGGCCTCTTTTTTCCACCCCCACATCCTTAATCATGAATCATAACCACTTCCTGCGACAATGCTCCTGCCTTTTGGGTTCCTCTGAGTAATCCTCAGAACTCCACCAGGGCTGGGCACCCCAGGTTCTCTCAGACAAGTGATACCACGAAACAGGAAGCGCACTTGTGTGGAAGGAGAGCACTTCCGGGTGGAGGTGCTCAGGGGTGAAGGGGAGGGGCCCGCAGACACTGTGCACCTGAGTCTCTCCTCCAGAAGTTAACCATTGGCCCAGTTCTTGCTGGCATTGCTTAGTAGTCAGTTTGGAAAATTACTAGATCTCCAGCTTTTCAATTAGTAATTGTCGAGGGTACTGAGACATCCTTGTGCAGAATTTTGCTCTGAAGATCGACAGGTCTAATTCCTTTACCATGCAACACACGTTATTCACCCTTAACATTCTCATGTTTAATCACCAGTTAATTTTCTGGTGTTTGAAATTAAATATTGAATGTATCTCTAGTTCTTCCAGTTGCTCTAAAAATATCCTTCTTTATGAAAACACCCCCTTTTATGTTCCGTTGTATTTTGTTTTGTTGAGAAATTATATTGAAACAACAAAACAAATTAGAAACTTCCTTAGCTGCTTTTCATTTTAACAGCTTTGTTGAGATGCAGAGTACATGCCATACAGTTTGGCCCTATAAATTGCACTAATGGGCTTTAGTGTGTCCAGGGTTGTGCGGCCTGTATGATCTACTTCCGAGCATTTGCGACGTTCCAGCCAGAGCGCTTGGATCCATGGCCGTCATTCTCTGTCCCCCCGGCTCCACCTCCAGCCCCTGTGGTCGTGAATTCACTTTCTGCACCTGTGGGCTCACCTGTGCTGGGCATTTCCTGTAAAGGGTCTTCTGTGCCTGGCTTCTTTATCGCGTGTTTTGGGGTTTATGCACGTGACGGAGCGTGTCACTGCTTCATTCCCTGGTGCTGCTGGGTGACATCCTGTCGTGGGTACACCATCTCTGGGCCTCAAGTCTGTCAATACACAGATTGTTGAGGTGTCTCTGCCCTGGCTGCTGCGAATCACACTGCTGTGGGCCCTGGTGGGCAGGGTTTACGTGGACGCAGGTGTTCGATTCTCAAGGCCGATGCCCAGCACTGGCTGCTTTTATTGTGTCTGCTGTGTTTCTCTCCATAGGGCAGGGGTTGCTCATTCCAGCTGTCGTATGTGTGTCCATCCTTTGCATTTGGGTGTCTGTTAAACACCATTCCCCAAACTTGAAACCCCTTTTGGTTGTTGGTTGACTTAATGCACAGTCTGAGACTCATGGCTAAGGAGTGGGGACTTTTGACGTTTCACAGAGTCAGAGATTGCTTTCCTACCCACCCCAAGGTCACGGGCATGAGTGGGTCACTGAAGCCCAAGAGTCCACTTACCCATCTTTAGACTGTAGTGTTCTAAGCCTCTCCCTCCTGCCTTCTATGAGCCCGCTCCCTCCCTCTCTTTCTCCTTCTCTCTCTCTCTCTCTCTCTCTCTCTCTCTCTCTCTCTCTCCCTCCCTCCCTCCCTCCCTCCCTCCCTCCCTCCCTCTCTGCGGAAAGGAAAGGTGGGCCATGGCCAAGGGGACCCAGGCTGTGGAGACACTGCAGAACTGCATTTCAAGTCTTGGGGGTCTGGGGGCTGTCACCGCCTCCCAGCCTGCCCCGTGCCACAGTGGAAAGGGTTGGTCCTGCTCTGTCCCCAGCTGTCCAGGCTCCCAGCACGGCCGCCATGGCTACCTTGTAAAGGAGGATGGCTTAGTGGTGGCAAAGGCTGCTTAGCCAAGCCTCCCAGGTGGCCGGCACTGCTGAGCCCCCAGGCCCAGCACCCCCTCTCATGCCTGCCGGGAATAAACAGGGCGGGGGGATGGCTGTCAGGCTGCTGGCTGCTGGCACATCAGGGAGTCAGTCCTTACAGCAGGGGAGAAACGTGGGCCAGGGTTCTAACCCACGCCGGTGGAGCTGGGTATTTTGCCCATGCGGGAGTCAGCCTCCATCTCTGAGCCCGCTCCAGGAGAGCCACAATGATGGCTTTGTGTCGCTGACACTGCTGACATTCCTAGGACTCGCAGCCTCTGTAGGCTTTAACTTCACCACCAAATAAAACTGTGAGGCATACGTGCAAAAATACAGGGCTCTGGTGAGCTGGCGGCTGGGGCCAGAACTGAATGAGTATGCTCTCTCAGTGTGCTGGGCATTCGGTTTGTAGTTTGCATTGGCGAGGCGTGTCCCGCGGTCCCTGTGGTACCACACAGGCCGAGGTTGCTTAGCAAGTCGCCCCGAGCCCCACGCACCTCCACCACTGGATCTTTACAGCCGTGCTCTATCGCCCAACGCGATCTTACTAACGCGTGCTAACAAGTGTTGCCCTGAGCGACGCTCTCCGTGGTCTGCAGCAGCGTGGAGGCCCCTTCTGGCTCTCAGTGCCTGCAGGCTGTGGTTTTAGCTAGTTCACTGTCATCTGGCGCTCTTCTTAGCAGAAACAAAAAGATTAAACTTGCAATCGTCCTTTTTCAGTTCTTGCTAGAGGATGTGGCAGTCAGAGGTCAGCGTGGGATTCCGTGATTGCATTAAATCCATAGATTGCTTTGAGTAATAAGGATGTTTTGTCGATATTGTCTTTCAGTCCATGAACATGGGGTATCTATTTGTGTTTCCTTTTATGAGAATCTAATGTTATTTTCAGTGTATAGGTATTTTACCTCCTCTTATTATGTACCATTGAGCCAGGTGCGACTCACAGTGACCCTGTGTATAACAGTCATACACTATGCCATACACACAATCTTTTCTTTATGTTTGAGCCCATTGTTGCAGCCCCTGTGTTTCTTCTCATTTTGAGTTGTGACAGTCAGCAAGTGGAGACCCCAGGGCCCGGGCCGTGGCCTCCGACTCAGGCGGCCACGGCTGCAGCTGCAGCTAATGCATTAGTTGGCAGTCGCTTAGCGGAGCAGGTGGGCTGTTGTTTCACTCGGTGATTGCAGCGGCAGTCGGCAACCTCTGTCCGTTCGCTGATCTCGTCTCTGGTTTTCTGCCGACTATTGGAACACGCAGGGCACATGGCCAGTTACCTAGAAAACCAGGCCTGGTCAGTCATACAGTGCCAGAGGACCATCTTCACCCACTCGTCAGTATGTCTGGGTGCATCTGTACCTGTGGGGGGCCCTAGCCACACCCACATTCACGCTCACACACACTCATGATACCACAGACTCCTACACCCCTACAGCCATCCTGATGATTTCTGTTAAGGGAACAGGCACTCTCTGAAAGCGCCGACAGCCCCGTGTGACCAGCGTTCTTCTCTTAGCAGCTGCTTTTGTTCCACGCGCTTCGGCTCTGACCGTTTGTTCACAGGACAGCTAATTAGAGCCCCTGCAGGTGCAGCCCCAGCCCCGCATCGCACTGGGTACACTGGTGCCTGAGGCTGAGGAGGATGGTGAGGGCGGACGGCAGTGGGAGACAGAGCACGGCCAAGGCCCCAGGGGGACCCTGCCCCATAGCACTCTGCAGCAGCAAAGGCAGGGAGAGCACCCTGAGCTGAGCCCAGAGGCCGGAAGAGGGATGTAGCGCATGGGCCCCAGAGCCCACCGCCGGGTCAGGGAGGTGAGAGGGGCCGGCAGGTGCAGACCTGCTGGCTCAGCAGCCAGGGGGGCGATCTGGAACGTGGAGGCTTCCAGTGTGGTCTTAGGAGTTTGGCATTTGACCTCAGTGCGAGTGAGCACAGAAGGGCCTGGGCGGGGCACCGACTGCCCTGGCAGGATCTCAGAGCACAGGCACTGGGTGCTTCACCAAGGGGCCGCACGTTGGAGAGGAGGGGAGTCAGGAGGGAAGCGGGCTGTGGGGGCCAGGCCCAGCTCAGTGTGCCAGGCCCCTGTGTTCCTGGGCACACAGAGCCACCCCCCCAGGACCTGTGCTCCATGGAGACCCGCACGTCCCCTTGCCAGAGAGCATGGTGCTGGCCCTACAGCACTGCAGGGGGCGTTGAGCAAGGGCCATCTTCCCAGGAGTTTACATGCTGGCGTTCAGAAACACCGAGGTCCCCATCTCTGAAGCTGTCGGCCAGGAGCATAAGGACCCAGCCGGGCCCTGGGGTCCTGCTGCCAAGTTACCCAAGAGAAGAAAGCCCTGAATGGCACTGTTCATTGCAGCAGGAACCAGGACCCTGGGCAACCACCAGAGAGGATCAGGGCTTTGCACCAGATGTTCCTGTGCTAAAAATAGAAAATGGCCTGCGCCCACCACGTGACCATACTAAACAGATCTCACACGTGAACACACATGGGAAGAGACAAATATCGCTGGGGTGAGATTCAAGGAAGTCAGCTGCACTTCAGTACTGGGTAGCTGTTGTGTGTATTTATTTTCATGTCAGGGAAACATTGACCGTCTATGTTAATATCCTTAGGCAAGCATCAAGGTAGTCAAAATTCATGAAACACAAGATAGAAACAAACTATAAGAAGTTACTGTGACAAAGTCAGAATTTTCACAGGTAAACTTGAAAAAGATTCTACCCACCAGCTAAAGACAGGGGTATTTCCCATCTCCTCATTCCAGCGCCCTTCGAAGGTCAATGTGCATGGTATCTGAGTATGTGGGGGTGATAAATTGTCTCAAAAAGTTTAACAAAAGAGAAAATGGGCTGGGCGCAGTGGCGCATGCCTGGCATCCCAGTGACTCAGGAGGCGGAGGCAGGAGGATCGCAAGTTCGAGACCAGAGCAGTCTGTGTAATTTAGCAAGACCCTGTCTCAAAAAGTTAAAAAAAAAAAAAATGAGCTGGGGGTACAGCTTAGTGGTCCAGCACTTGCAAAGCATGCAAGCACAAGGTCCTGGGTTCAACCCCCAGTACTGAAAAAAAAAAAAGAGAGAAAACGAAAAATCTTTTAAATGTATCGTTGGTCACTGACAGTGGTCCACATCTGGGCATTCAGGCAGCAGATAGCTGAAGTCTCTCTGCCAGAGGCCCTTCAGAAAGGCCACCTCCCGTGTCTGCCTAATTGCTGTCCTCTAATCTCCATCTCCCTTCACCTAATCAGTAAGTGATGTTTAATCCTGGGGCATGTAAGGATTTCGCTGAATATTCCCTCACTTGGAGAGTGTTAAAGTTATTTTTACCCTGAGAAGCCCATGGGGCTAACACCAGCTGGTACGGGGCCGGCACCGCGGGGCGCTTCCTCCGTGCTGGAGCCTTGGCGCTGAAAGGCAGATATTGTGTGAGGCCCCATCACCGCACTGTGCCAGACATTTGACACCATTGTCCCCTCGGCGTCCAGGCACAGTAAGTGCTGGGGACAGATCTGCAACTGTCCCCAAGCAAGACCTAAAAATAACTCTCCTTGACTGAAACGCCCAGGCGTAAATGTACGGGTTATTTTTTACGTCGTAAGCCTGTCCTATGAGAGAGGAAATGTAGATTGGTTTCTGACTGCTTTTTTCATAAAAGTGCTCTCTGAACACTTGCAAAATGACGTGAGAGTTTTTAGAAGTGTCCACAGCCACGCTTGGCACTGTATTTGAGCTGGGAGGAGGGAGGCCAGTCACCCCCACTCAGCGGCACACACTGGCTCCTCTTTGGTGACCGCGGAGCCCGGGGCTGAGGCTGAGGCCGAGGCAGGGCGACCCAGTGCACAGCCCCAGAGCCTCCCAGAGACTGAGGTCAAGGTTTTAGAGGCCAGCCTTTCGGCTGGAAGGGTAAGAAAGCGTCCTAGCCCCCTGCTTCCTTCTGTGATCTGGAACTGTCAGGTAGCTGTGCCTTCAGTGAGCAAAACTTCAGGAGCAGCTGTGGATGGTGACGGCCTTTTCCGCTTGTCTAAACCAGTGGCTTCCTTGTCCTCTGTGTTGGAGAGTTCCAGGTTTGACCTCTTTCTTATAACACTGTGATTATTGGAAATTCCATTTTTTCCTGTTGCAAATAGTGGGCCAGTTCACACATGCGGGGTCACTTACACTAATCTTTAGTTTTCTGCAGGTTTTTTTTTTTTTTTTTGAGGCACTTGGGGGGTGAACACAGGATCTCACACATACTTGACAAGTGCTCCACCCCTGGGCTGCACCCTCAGCCTATTTTTTAACTTTGAGTCAGGGTCTCACTAAGGCACACAGGCTGCCCCCGGCCTCAAATTCACCATCCTCCTCCCTCTGCCTCCCAAGCCGCTGGAGTTCCAGGCACGCACCACAGCACCCAGCCTAGCTGCAGGTCTTATGGCGATAATTCTCCCTAAAATAACCTAGCAACCAGCTTTAGACCTGGAAGGGAAGCGGGGTATAAAAGGAAGGTGGTGTGAGAAGATCCTAAAATTGAGCTCTAAAGAGCAAGGCGTGCGGACGTCAAGGCAAGCACACGATTCCTCTGTGTGACTCAGGCTGCACAGTCCGCGTGTGGATTGTATGAGTCAGTTCCTCGCCAGGGAGGGTGGTTTGCCTGCGCTGAGGACAGCGACGGGGACAGCGACAGGGGAGCTCAGATGCAGGCAGTGAGGGACAGGGTGGAGCAGGTCCAGCCTCCTCACGCAGGGCTCCTGGGAAGAGACGGTCACAAAGATCCCGATTCAGGTGGCGGCGCCACACTTCTTCACGGCTTCCGCCTGTTTCCAGACACCCTGGGTCTGAGGAGCAGCATTCCTGTGATGTTCCGTGAAGTGTGCCCCTCCCCTGTCCTCCCCTCTCACGTCTCCTTCTGAGCGCAGGGAGCAGGTCTCTCTCCCCAGGGTCCCTGCTGTGGTTCTCCAGTGACCCTGGGGTCTGCAGTAAATGTAAATTATCCTGGAGGACGGACTGACATCACCTTTGCACAGTCATCTTGTGTTTTGAAAATAATTATCATTAATTTAATTCATAAAATTAAAATCAGATGTTTTTTGAATGGCCATCCAGGGCAAGCCACGGAGTTTGAATGGTGCCAGTGCTAGCTTACCTGAGCTCCTTGCACCTGAACCCACAAAAGTCTGCCTTGTGAGTTGAGCTGCCTTGCCGGGGCTGCACGCACTCAGGGCTCCTGGCTTGGGCTCCAGGTCACCGCACAGACCAGCGCAGCGCCCAGCTCTTCTGGAAAGGGCCACGCGGTAATGAGCTGGGGCTTTGCCGACCGCACCGTCTCGGCCCATCGCGTCTGCCCAGCTCTGCCACAGGGGCACAGACACAGCCAGGGAAAATGGTCAGCACACGATGGTGACGGTGTTCCACTAACGCTCCGTCTGCAGGCACTGAAAGTGGAATGAATGTCATGTGCTTTTCATGCGTCAGAAAATACTATTCTTCTTTTTTGTTTAGTCATTTAAAAAGAAAAAGAAAAATTTCTCACCTTCCCACCTAAACAAAAACCAGAGGTGGCCCGGTGTGGTGCGGAGTTTGCTGATCCTGATCCCCAGCCCTCTGCTGACAGCTGGTCTGGTCAGTGCGAAAGACAAAGGGAGCCCCTGACCTGTCTCGTGCTTTAAACACAGTATGTGGGAAGCTGGCGGCAGCGGCCACCACACCAGCCAGCTGCTGAGGCCTCCCCTCCTTAAGCCCTTGATGAACATGCAGGCATGCACACGTCTGGCCACACACTCACAGGCTTGCCGCACACACATGCACATGCGCAGGCACACGCACACACATGCGCAGGCGCAGGCACACACACATGCGCAGGCACACACG
>VMDO01018561.1:10675-33804 GCA_007922755.1 Pedetes capensis
GCGCAGGCGCAGGCACAGGCACACACATGCAGGCACACACACATGCGCAGGCACACACACACATATGCGCAGGCACACACACACATATGCGCAGGCACACACACATGCGCAGGCACACACACACGCACACCCATATGTAGCCACTGCTCCACGGCACACCCCGGGCCAGGCTCTGGAAAAGCAGGACAGCAGAGCAGACACAGTCATAGATCTGGTCCCTGTCCGCAATTGTCCACACCCAGCGACGGAGTGGGAAGAAAACACACAGCTAAACCTTGGAACGGGCTGGGATTTAGCTCAGTTGGTAGAGCGCTGCGCTGCAGTCTCTGAGGTCCCTAGTTCAATTCCCAGCACCACAAAAATGGGAGAAGGATGTGGCAATCCACTCCCAAGGCAATCCCAAAACAGTCAGCCATTGAGAACCCTATGAGGGTTGGTATGAGTCAGATACCGACTCGACGGCACCTAACAACAACAAACCCTGGAACTGGGGTGCCAGGAGTCAGGCTTGCCTGTGCTCTCGCTGCGGCCCTTGGGTATTTAAGTGGGTTAGAAACACCCTTGTGCGGCACAGGACGAAAGGGGTGTTGTGCCAGGAGGTTCCCCACAATCCTGGGTGCCCCCGTTCTTTCTTCCCGGCCAGCGTCTTCCTCTTCCACGTGGTTGTTTCAAAGCTCGCCCATTGGTGTCCCTTGACAGCACGGTGCTTCTCTCTCAAGTGCAGGTGGTCCTCACAGTTCCAGGCATCTCCGATTCCAGCACAAGTTCTTCTCGGCTTCCACGCCACCCGCGCGCGGAGTCCGTGAGCCCTTCCGCACACTGGCGCCTGGGTGGTCTGTGGAGCCGGGGCCTGACGGAGCCGTAACTGGTTGTTACGTTGTGGGCCCTGGGACTGACGGAAGCCTGTTGCACGCGAGCGGTTGTTAACAGACTGCATGCGGTCTCAGTCTCAGGGGGGTTTTGGCTTGGGGCGCCCTGCGGCTCCTGCTATGGCTCTGAATTTGATGGCAGTAACCTGCACAGGGCCCGCAGCCGTAACCCTGTGGCATCCGATCCCGTCAGATCTCAGAAGCTAAGCAGGGTCAGGCCTGGTTAGTACTTGGATGGGAGACCACCTGGGAACACCAGGTGCTGTAGGCTTGAGAGACGGACCCGGCAATCCACTCCCCAAAATCAATCCGACATTGAAAACCCTATGAACAGCAGAGTAGCACTGACAATAGTGTTTCGCCTGTTGTACATAGGGTCACTATGAGTCGGATACCGACTCGACAGCACCTAACAACAACCTGCACATACCGCAGTGTGATGTGCTTCAAAATTGAGGATTTCTGAGGGGATGGTCAACATGCCTGGGTGCCCCCAGCGCCCTAGGGAGGCCTGAGACCAACGTTCTCCAGCCCCCCTGGGCAGCCCTGCCTGAGGCCCAGCACGAGATGCTCTTCATCCCCGTGACAGGCGGAGGAGGGAAGAAACCTCCCGGGCAGATCGGTCACGTCTACTGTGTCCCCTGAGAGCCAGGGCATCAGCTCCCAGATCCTGCAGGGTGACCTCAGTGGGCAGAGTGGGTAGTGGGGCTGAGAAAGCTATAAAAGTCGCCCCTCCAGCATCTCCAGGCCCCCAGGCCCAGGCCCCTGCTGGCCGTCCCAAGGTGGATCGAATGGCAGTGCTGAGGGGCAACTGCACCCTCTGCCTTCCCTTCGGTTGGCTGAGGGCCGACACAGGATGCGCCCCAGACACGCGGCGGGGCTGTCCTCACAGGTTCTGCCGCCACCCGGACCGAGTGGGGTTACTTTCTGACTCAAAAGAGTATCAGGTTCTGTTCCACGCTCGCCACGTGGCGCAGTCACCACGACCAGTTCACTCAGCGCCTCTCTGTGTCATGGCCGTCGCTTGCTGACCAGGCGACAGTTCCCCACACGTCATCAGCTTGTGGTGCAGTGGGGCTTGCGTGTTGCTATGATGCTGACAGCTATGTCACCAACATCTCAGGTACCAGCAGGGCCACCCATGGTGGATGGGTTTCAGCTGAGCTCCCAGACTAAGACACACTAGGGAGAAGGAGCCAGCAGCCACTCCCAAGACAATTGTTGTTGTTTGTTGTTAGGTGCCATCAAGTCGGTTACAACTCATAGCCACCCTCATAGGGTTTCCAATGGCTGATTATTTCGAGATTACTTCAGGAGTGGCTTGCCACATCCTTCTCCCATTTTTGCAGTGCTGAGGATCGAACCCGGGTCCTCAGAGAGTGTGGAGCAGCACTCTACCAATTGAGCTAAACCCCAGCCCCCTGAAACAACTAGCCATTGAGAACCCTATGAATAGCAGAGAAGCACTGTCAAATATAGTGCTGGAAAATGAGCCCCCTAGGCTGGAAGGCAAAAAACAACTAGGGAAGAGTTGCCTCCTCAGAGTCAACTTTAATGACAGGAATGGAGTAAAGCCCCTGGGACCTCCTTTTGCTGGTGTGGCATGACTCAAAATGTGAAGAAACATAGTGGCTGCAACACTGGGCTCAAACATAAAAAGATCATGTAGTTGGTATGAGTCAGATCCGACTCAGTAGCACTTAACAACAACAAAGAGTGGCAATTATTTCAGTGCATGTGAGAATAAATGGAAGTGTCATAAAATAAACACCAGAGCCTGGTCTTGCCCTGTCCTCACCTTACCCAGGGGCATGGTATTTGGGTTCCTTTGCTGTGTCTTTCCAGATGGGCTAGTTTTCCCGAGGGCCTGTCAACTACAGGTTTTCTCAAGCCCTTTGGTGCCACATACCATAACAAGACAGTGCTTCCTTCTTCTGGTGGCCCCTGGTCCTCCCTCCCTCATCTCCCATGGCATCTGAGTGGCTCCGAGGGCTGCGTTAGTGTCACCCACAGTGACTTCCTTTTTTCCAAGGAGGTGTCAAGAGGCGGCTCTCCACAGGGGACACATTTCACTTGGTCCTGAGGACAGGACATTTGCCTGTGTCAGCCAAAGCCTGGTTTTAGTGGAAGGACAGATGAATGGCTCCTTCAGAAAGAAGCAATTTTGACCTGAGAGACAGCAAAACAGTACATAGTGAGCTTTAATTGTCTTTCTTAGGAACATTTATATGGCATCTGGGCAGGGATTTAGCTCAGTTGGTAGAGCGCCGCTCTGCAGTCTATGAGGGCCTGAGTTTGATTCCCAGCACCGCAAAAATGGGAGAAGGACGTAGCAACCCACTCCCAAGGCAATCCCGAAACAATCTGCCATTGAAAACCCTATGAGGGTCGCTATGGGTCGGACACAACTCAACGGCACCTAACAACAACAACATAGGGCATCTGGTGTGCACATGACTCTCCGAGAATGGAAGCGTGGTTCTGTATGGCTCTCGGTAGCACGGTGAGGGGAAACAGAGGCAGGCTGTGGTGTGTGGGCCCCAGGACACCGTGGGTACTGCAGCAAGCAGGGTGAGGATGAGTGGAAGAAGCAGAAGAACCAGCGCCCAAGGAGGCTGAGGGAACGAGGGTGAGGCTGAGGCCGCCTCACGCTTGCTGCAGAGCCTGCCCGCCGCCTGCAGCCTGGCCGCGAGCTGGGGAAAGGCTGTGCTGCCCTGAGCGGTAGAGACAGGCGGCGCCTGACTGCAGTTGTTGTTGTTAGGTGCCATCAAGTCGAGTCCGACTCATAGCGACCCTATGTACAGCAGATCGAAACACTTGCCGATTCTGTGCCAGGCAAACGATCTTATTTATGTTTAAGCCCATTGTTGCAGACACTGTGTCAATCCATCTGGTGGAGGGTTTTCCTCTTTCACGTTGACCTGCCACTCTCCCAAACATGATGTCCTTCTCCAGGGATTGTTCTCTCCTGACTACATGTCCAAAATATGTATTTGGAGGACAGCTTTTAACCTCATGCCGTGCTCCAGTGTCCTGGGACTGGGTAGGAAAAGGAAGTATGGAGCTGAGGTGACCGGGCCCAGGGACAGGCAGTGGAAAGAGACCCCACCCCCAGGATCCTGCTGTCACACGGAGAGGGACCTCACGGTGGGGAGCAGGGAGGGCCTTGGCAGTGGCCACCGCACCTGCCACTACAGCAGAGCCTCATCATCGCCTCCGCACTGGGTAACGAGGCAGGGGGCAGAGGCCAGTGGAGGCCAGCAGGGTGGTGCCAAGATGGCCGGCGAGCCTGGGCCCTGCTGGGCGCTGAAGGCTCAGGGCTCAGCTCTGAGCACCAAGGGCGAGAGCACAGGTATTCCAGGCCGCACCCCACTGACCTGGGCAGGGCCTCCTGTCTCCCTAGCTCCTCACGCTGCCAGTATCAGGTGGCATCCTTGGACCCAGGACTTGTCACTGTGGCTGACATCTCTGGAGGTCCGAGTGGCCTCCTCTGTGTCTGCCTCCAGGTATCATTCACAACTGGACCCTCACCCAGAGCCACAGCCTCCAGGGCCCAGTTGCTCTCTGGGGCTGGAAAACACCATCCTGGGCAGATTTGGGTTTGGGGCGAGAGGCCAAGGATGCTGGAAAGGGCCGAGGTGGTGGCCCCGGGGCCAAGGGTGGGTGGCGGATGGGTGGAGGCCGGCAGAGGAGTGGAAAGCGTAGGGTCGCACTCCTGAATACCACGTGTCCAGAGTAGCTTTACCCATGTTGTTGTTAGGTGCCTTCGAGTCGGTATCCGACTCATAGCGACCCTCTGTACAACAGGGGAAACACTATTGTCAGTGCTTCTCTGCTGTTCATAGGGTTTTCAACGGCAGATTGATTTTTGGGAGGGGGTTTCCGGGTCCTTCTCCCAAGCCTGCAGCATCTGGTGTTCCCAGGTGGTCTCCCATCCAGGTACTAACCAGGCCCGACCCTGCTTAGCTTCCAAGATCTGACGGGATCGGATGCCACAGGGCTATGGCTGCAGGCAGTTTTCTCCATGGAGCGATGGCAACAGCGTTTCCCTGGCCCGAGCCTGGGCAGATGTTGGGCAATGCCGTGCGCACCCGTGGGAACACCACGGAGGACGCTCCGGCTGCGCAGCTGACTCTGCGCACAAGGCAGGCCAGCCTTAAGAGTCGGTGACATGCCCAAGGTCACACAGGAGGTGGTGGAAGCGAGTCAGGATCCACTCTGACCCCAGCCCTTTGGCCCAGGAGGTCACATTCGACTTGCCTTGGTCGACACCAGCTCTGCAAATCCAGCGAGAGCAGGGGACGACCTTACTGTGGTCCTCCCTGCGGGATGAGCAGTGCGTGCATGCGTGCGTGCATGCGTGCGTACGCACGCGCACTGCGCCCTCGCGAGGGCACTGCCCTGCCCTGCGGCGGCTCACTGTGGGCGCAGAGTTGCTCCGGGCACGGTCCAGGCTGCGCACAGAGCAGAGGCCCTGTGCGTATGGAGTCCAGGCCACTTCTCCTCGCTCAGCTCTTCACCTGCTGTGTCAGGGGACCCGGGCGGATCCCTGTCACCCCGCTGTGCAGTGGGGACCCGCTGCTCACTGAGATTCAGGGTGCTGGTGGGCCCTGCCCAGGGCTCCCCGGCCGCACCCGTGCTGCTCTGTGACCCTTCCCCGCTGTGGGTCGCTCCCAGGGGGAGCCATTTAGAGCAAATAGAAACTGTATGTTCTGGGCGCACAAAGGCGACATTGGCGTGGGGTGGGTGGGCGGATGAGATTCACTTGTGGAAACGCTTTGGAGAAATCGCTGCGGGCAGCCTGGCGGGCGGCCACGTGCCTCTCATAGATGCGGAATTTCTGCCACAGCAAACCCGTGGGCCGCACCATGGCCTTGTTGTTTCCTGTGCCCTCCCTGGTGACCCTGGGCTCAGCGTGCCAAGGAGGGAGACATTCCGCGAACAAGGAGGGTCCTCTCTGCCCTGGCCCACTCTTCCAGATTCCACGGCTCCTCTGCAGGGCGCGCTCCTCCCAGGGCGCCACAAGGCTGGAGGCCGCAGGTGCCCCGGAGCCCTGGGTGTGCAGGTGGGGCTGGGCCTCCTCCCTGGACAGCACACGTCTGTCTGAAAGGCTGGGAGTCGGACTCCTCACCCCAGCCACCTGCCTTTACCTGCCAGGCAGGAGCAGAGGGCTTAGCCAAAGCCCTGCAGCAGGGCCAGCTGACTCCCTGTGTGACTTCAGAGTCCAGAGAGGAGACCCTGGCTGATCTGCAGCCAGAGCCTGCTCGTCCCTGGTGGCTCCATAGGGAGGCTCTGGGCAGGGCTACTGGGAGCCGCCACCTGGCACCTCAGCCTGTGGGAGCTGGCAGGGCCACACAGGCATCAGCCAACACCAGGACACCGTGGGCCGGAGGCTAGGTAGCACCTGGAGTGCCGTGGGTGAGAGATTTGTCTACCAGGTCTCCTCTCCTAGGAGAGAGCCAGGGGCCCTGTCAGAGCCACGGACCTGCTCTGCACCGTCCTCTGAAACGCAGATCTACCTGGGCCAAGGGTCTCAGAAAAGCAACGGTCTCAGAAAAGCAACAGCCTCAGCCCCCGTCTTCTATAGCTTTCCTTCAAGGGTCCCTGCCCCAGGTGCTGAGGGGTGGGGAGGCCACGTCTGCAGGGGAGCTGGGTCTCTGAGCAGACTGGAGGGCAGCAGCCTACTGGCTGACAGGCTCCAGGGCACTGCAGGTAAAATCCTGAACAGCTCCCGTGCCTTCCCACAGAGAGAAGCAAACTGGGATTGCAGTCTAGACAGACCACCCGGGAGGGTGCCCCGTCTGCCTTCCAAGCCGTGTTCTCGGATCCCACCGATGTTCCCCAGGCCACAGCAAGCACCTTCTCTAGAGTTTTACAGACACAACTTCTTTGCCGTGGTGACGTGTCGGAAGCCTTTTCCCTAGCTCTCTGAAACCACAGCTGTCTGTCCTATGCACTCTTCAGCTGTAACCTCAGAATCCCGACCTTATGCTGAGACCCAGCAGAAATGTAGGGGACTCGAACACGGGGTGCAGATTCTCGGCTCTGACAAGCGGTCCTGTGAGAGAGGCTGGAAATGGGGGCCTCGGTGGCAGTGCCCGTCACACAGCGGCTTTGGTGGCCTCAGGGACCCTGATGTTAATCTGCTTGTATGTTGGACAGTGAACGCGACGGGTCCCTGACCCGAGGAGGCCACCCACGGGGACAATGAGTGAGCAAATGGGAGGGAGGCCCTGCAACGATGACTGCAGGGTGAGGCCAGCCCCAGGGGACATTTGGACAGGGCTTGGGGTGCGGCTCGCATGTGTCCCCTGTCTCACCCTGCTGGGGAGCAAACAGAAAAGGGAAAAGCCCACGGAGGGGCAGGTCCTGGGGGCAGGAGCTGTGTGAGGCAGCGCCTCGGGGTGCAGGAGCCCAGACGGTACAGGCAGCAGGTGGTACGCGATGGGCTTCTGTGAGGAGACCCTGAGGGGCGGGGCTTAGCAGCAGTGACAGAGGGAAGGCTGCAGCACAGATGGAAGAAATAAAGAAGAGGGAAGGGAGGGGAGGGGAGGGAAAGGGAGAGCAGAGGAGAAGAGAAAGGGAGGAAGGGGAGAGGAAAAGAGAGGAGGAAAGAGGAGAAGAGAGGAGGGGAGAGAAGAGGTGAGGTGAGGTGAGGTGGTTGCAGTCACACAGGGAAATCCCGGAGGAGGAAGCAGGAGAGTTAGCGCTGCACGCCAGGGGAGCAGGCAGAGAGCGCCTGGCGCACAGGCGGGAAGACGGGCGCCGTGACCTTTGACACGAGCCAGCTCAGTGGGAGCCGAGCATCCTCAGGTCACAACACAGAGTTCTTTAAGTAGCCAGTGCCACGCCCACATCGCACAGCCCCGTGTGCTTCTGCACTCCAGAAACCACGTAAAACCCAGCGACGTCCTGGCGTCTTTCCCCGTCAGTCCCTGAAGGCTTCGTACGTCTTCCCTCCGAGGTCCTCTGGGTCATCCTAGCCATAAGGTTGAAGGGTGTTGTGCTTTAAAGACATTTTCCTGTAGCTACAGAATGGGATCAGTAATACAGAAAATATCTCACGTGCTCACTCTGGGGAAGTCAGACCTACGTGTGTCTATAACTGCATAATAAATGCTCTGGCCCCTAAATCTAATCCAAATCAAAAGCCCGGGCTGGGCACTGTGGCACTACCTGTAATCCCAGTGACTTGGGAGGCAGGAGGATCGTGAGTTCAAGGCCAGAGGCAGCCTGCACAACTTAGTGAGGCTCGGTGTCAAAACATTTAAAAAGAGAGGGAGAGGCTTGGGTGCAGCGCAGCGGTGGAGCACTTGCCTGGCAGCCACGTTGTTCAATTCCCTAGTGCCAAAAAAGGAAGAAAAAAAAAAAGTCTCCACTGGGCCTTCATTTGACAAGAGGCAATATTAATGGATGCATCTCAACCATTCTTGCCGCACCAAAATTGCTGCGCATCCAGATTTAGACTTCTCTCCACCCTTCTTACGGGTTGGAAGAAGCCACTCTGGGGACACACATGCCTTCTCCGGGCCTCACAAATGGCTGCATTCAGGGACACAAAGCCCAACTGTTGTAAAAATATTAGTATTCAGATGCTCTGTGTTTTGTTAATGCATTTAATTATGTACAATGCAGCTATTGTCCTCCCTCCACATTTGCATTAATTTATATCATCCACGGAATATAAAGCACAACCACAAAAGCAGACTGTGGTTGTTTCTGTGGCTCCCTCAACCTATAAATCAGCGCCACGTTCCTGCGAAACCCGCAGCTTTGCACAAGCCATGGTGTTCTTTCTTTACCCTTGAAACCCCGTAGGACCACAATGTGTTGAGTTAATGTCATAAATATCAGTGTCCCTGGGAAGTTTAACTTAACTGGTGGTCATCAGAGAATAGTGCCACCAAACGTCCCCACCCACCTTGCCATGTCTTTTCCACACTCATCCTGAACCAAGTAGCCTGTGTCTACAGCACATGGCGTGACCTGCACGGATGTCCCTGTCAGGTGGGAGCGCCCTGGTCGGAACCTGGTGAGACCATGGGACCCTGGGTCTGGACTGTTTGCCTTACACTTTGCTGCTGCTAAGCACTTGTAAAGCACAGGGGAGCGAGTGACTGGCATGGAAGTCAGGTGCTCTGTTGGCCACGTTTACCAAGTCTGCTGACGTATGACCAATGTTGTCTATGGCAGTCTCTCCACCCGTATGACGGTTTGAATTCAGTGTGTGTCCTATTTCTACAAACTTCCACCAACGCTCACAACCACGCACCCTGCCTCAGCCCTCTCAGATGGCCGTCCCCCAGAACGGGTGGGCCATCTCCACAGAAGGAGCCCGTGTCCTGTGTGAGCTCAGGCCACTGCAGGAAAGGCCGTCCATTTCAGATAGCCAGAGGCTCCTGGGAAAGCGTTGAGAAATAAAGAAAGGAGACTCTCGGGAATCAAGTCCCCGTGGGCTCAGGCTGGAAGGCGGTTTTCACAAGCACCTGAGCTCGCGGCTCAGAGGCGAGAGGCGGCCATCTTCCTGGCTTTCCCACCAGAAGGGGACTTTCATTTTCACAGGCTCAGATGAGGAAGAAGAGCAGGGGTCCACTTGTAGGGGCGCCATATGTGTGTGTGCCCCAGCACGGTAGGTGAAAGGTTCCTTCAAGGACATGGGTCTGAAGCAGCACGCCCACGCCGCCCACCCACTCCATCCCTTCTCCAGGCTTCTGAGCCCCTGGCCATTCCTTCTCTTCGCCATCCCTAGAGTGGAAACTCAGAGGGGCCATGGCACTGCCAGGCCGCAGCCTCACCACGCTGCCTACGGGTCATGTGAGGATGGCCCAGGCTCCCAGCCACGCCCTCCTCTTCCTCCACATCCCACCCTGACTCCCGTGTCCCTGCCTGCCCAGCACTCAGGAGGAAGGCCATCTCATCCATGCCTGGACTCTTCCCTCCTGAGACCGGCCCCGCCCTGCCCCCGCTCCTGCCTCCCGGGTCCCAGCTCCGAGTCCTCTCCTGGACTCAGCCCCTGCCACTGCAGACCATTCCCACCCAGCCTCCTCCCCGCAGGCTCCCCCAGCCCAGCCTCACCACAAGGCGTTGCCCCCAAGGCCTGTCTGTGGTGACAGGGGTGCCCCCAAGCGGGGCTCTGGCCAGGTGAGCTCCCTAGAGTAGAGGAGCTGCCGGTGACCTGGAGAGCGGGAAGGAGGTCGGCAGGGAGCCGGCACCTTCCCTCCAGGCCCAAGGCTCCTATCTTGTCCGGGAAGAGCCCTGGGGAGTGGGCTCCGTGGCTGCTTATCCTGTCTGTGGGCTTGTCACCAGCTTTGCCTGCCTTCACGTCACCACCTGATGGGAAGGTGGGTTCCACATGACCAAGGACCACAAGCTGGGCTGAGACCAGCGTGTCCCCAGTCACCCTCTCACAGTATGGAGGCTGAAAGGCCAAACAAAGGAGCCTGAGGATCACGCTCTCCAAAGGCCCGCACAGTCTATTCTGCGCCACTTTCCTTCTGGTGGTGCCAATGTCCTTGGCATCCCACAACCTGGGGCTGCAGTTTTCGGGCCTGCCCTACCTTCATGTGTCCACCCTCTGCATCTGTCTCCGGGTCCAAATCTCCCTCTCTTAGGAGGCTGCCAGGGCTGGGATTTAGCTCAGTGGGTAGAGCGCTGCACTGCAGTCTCTGAGGTCCCAAGTTCAATTCCCAGCACCGCAAAAATGGGAGAAGGGCGTGGCAACCCACTCCCAAGGCAATCCCGAAACAGTCAGCCATTGAAAACCCTATGAGGGTCGCTATGAGTCGGATACCGACTCGATGGCACCTAACAACAACAACGACGAAGCTGCCAGGCCTTGGATTGGGGCCTCTCTGCTCCAGTGTGAGCTCCAGCTGGTCTTTGAATCCCGACTGCAAAGGCTTCCTTTCCAAATCAGGTCGCACGCATGGGTGGGGGGCTGGGACACGGAAATCGCACGTGGAGGGCCACCGTTCATTCATAACATTGTCACCTGATCCCCACACTAGACCATAAGCTTCTTGAAGACAAGGGCCACATCCTGTCCATCATTGTACCCCAGCAATGCATTGCACAGATGAGGTCCTCAGTACATGGCGATGGGTGGGTGGGTGGGTGAAGAGGTGGGTGAATGGGTGGTGGACAGAAGGGTGGCTAGATGAGCAGGTAGAGGGATGCGGTTGGGTGGACGTCAGTGGATGGACAGGTGGGAGGTGGACGGCGATGGGTGAGTCGGTTAATGGATATCATTGGGTCCGTGTCAACGGTGGGGTGCATGGATGGATGGATGGTCTTACAGGACAGTGTGGAGGCATCCACGTTTTTTGCAGGTAAGCAATAGAGTTTGGGGTGGAAGTTAAATGATGTCCACGGAAACCTAACTTAGTGTAACTTGAGAGCAAAATGGACTTACTGCCCTCTGTGAGGGGAATGGTGGGTTTTTTAAACAGCCATAGGCGGTAGGGACAACATAAACTACCCCATTCTCACATCAGGGCCTCTCATGATGGCCGCACATGCAGGAGAGGCCAGATCCAGATGCCCTGAGTAAGCAGTTCTCCAGCGCGGGAGGCCCCTGTGGAATTTTCTAAACACCCCGTTTCTTTAAGGCGCGAATTGCAGAAAGATGTGGGACATTTCATTTTCACCAAGACGCTAAAAACACCTCTTCTCAAATCAGTGCCCCCAGCCCGTTGAGCTTCTGTGCCGGGGGCCTTTCAACAGCACCTGTCCCATGGTCGCTGCGGATGACCTGGACGCTCCGGCGCTGTGAATGGCTCCAGGGAGTTTGTGCTGTGACCGCTGTCTGCCCAGGCCGCTGCACCAGCAAACCCTGGCGCGTCCCGTCCAGGTGGCAGACCTGGCGTCTCGGGGGAGACCCCAGGGCCTTCTGGGGAACCGCGCTGCCCGAGGCTGTCCAGCCCAGCCCGTTCCTGTCAAAGGCAGCCTGAGCTGCCATGCGGCTCCGCAGGCCCCGCACATACCCTGGGTTTTATAGGAGACAGCCAGTTCAAGACCCCAGGGAGAAAGCGGCTTTGTCCCCCGCGCGGCCGCGCACAGGCCCGTATTCATATCTCATTGTTGTTGCAGGGGAGGCAGATGCAGGCCAGAACAATGGGGCCTCGTCCGAGGACACAGCGGTGACAGACTCCAAGCGCACAGCGGGCCCGAAGAATGCCTGGCAGGACGCCCACCCAGCTGACCCAGGGAGCCGCCCCCACTTGATCCGCCTCTTTTCCCGAGATGCCCCGGGGAGGGAGGACAACACCTTCAAAGACAGGCCCTCCGAGTCGGACGAGCTCCAGACCATCCAAGAAGACACCGCAGCAGCTTCCGAAGGCCCGGATGTGATGGCCTCGCAGAAGAGACCCTCCCAGCGAGCCAAGTACCTGGCCACAGCAAGTACCATGGACCATGCTAGGCGTGGCTTCCTCCCGAGGCACAGGGACACGGGCATCCTCGACTCCATCGGCCGCTTCTTTGGCGGGGACAGGGGTGCACCCAAGCGGGGCTCTGGCAAGGTGAGCTCCCTGGAGTAGCGGAGCTGCTGGTGACCTGGAGAGCGGGAAGGGAGCCCTCCAGGCCCAAGGCTCCGCTCGTGTCCGGAAAGAGCCCCGGGGAGTGGGCTCGGTGGCTGCTTATCCTGTTTTCTCTTACCTTGCCCCCTTCCTCCTCCTCCTAAGGAACTGTGATCAGGGTGTGGCTCAGGAATGCAGGCACCTTCTGCATGCCAGGTCTCAGGTCGCCCTAGTCGTGACATTGCAGAGCACCTTGTCTGCTTGGGGCTTTGGCAGGTTTGGCCTCTGTGCCTCGCTCTGGGTTCAGCGCTGGCTTGTGCTCATTCTGCCCCGGAGTCAGTGCCTCGAGCTTGGTGCCGCTGTGTAACAATGATCTGATTGAGGCTGAGGAAGCTTTTGGAACAAACTCTGTCATTTAAACTGGCCGTCGGCACCTTTCTCCCTTGTCCAAGTGGTCCCGTGGGAAGGGGTGGAGGGATGGATGAATGTTTACGAATCAAAACTTTGTTATTTTGCAACTCTGCTAATATGAACGTAGAATCTTGGAGGTTTCATTATTTAAAAGCAAATGTTGTAAGTAAAAGTATGTTACCAGGAAAAATGATTGCTGTGATCCAGGGTCCAAGAGCGGCATCTGGAGTGGGCTGCAGATAGTTACCCTGTGGCTGAGGACTGGTGGAGGGCTAACCGGCAGCATTCACAATGCAGGTGTCTGGACTTGGGGTGGATTTTGCTGTCTTTGATGGCTGGGTGACCGTGGAAGGGGGACGTGCTTCAAAACCAGCCGTTGGTCATTGGGTGTGCCCACAAAGCTCTCAGAGTTCTTCTGCCCGTGCGTTGTGTTTATTCTGAAAAGGCTTGGGGAGCTGGTGTGGCTTTGGCTAAAGCTCGGGACAGAGGCTCCCCCGTGCGGACAGACCCGCAAAGCCACCCTAGGGCAACTCGGAATGCAGGGTTTCTGAAACTTCCTGTAGTCTCCAGCTACAGTTCTTAAGGTGACCAGTGGTCTTGACATTGCGGAAGAGACACACAAAGGCCAGTGTCACCCTCTCTGGGGGCGTCAGGTCATGGAGCTGAGATTCATGCTGTGGCACTTGCCAGGACACACTTGTAAATAACACCTGGTCTGTCCAGCTGGGCCCTTCTTCTACTTTTTGGCAGCCTGCCCTCCCCTGCCTGCCGGTCCTCTGACGTGTGTCTAAGGCCCGTGTCCATGCCTGGTGCCTTTTCAAGCACACTGTCGCACCTCCCCAGGTGTGCCGGCTCGGGCTTCTCACGGTCTGGCTAAGAGCCAGGTGCACCACGGTATGCAACCTTGCCAGTTTTGAAACTTTACTCTGCTCACCTGAGGGAGCTGCAAAAATATATTTAAACTGTGCAAAAGAGATTAAATGGCCAGTAACCTAGATTCTAAAACAAGCTTCATGTAGGTGGTAATGGTTGAGTTGAAACTAAAATGTGGAAGCGTTTGTATCTAGCATCGAGCCTGTCTCACAGTGGCTCTGCACACTCACGGATGTTTCTCTTCACCCACCTTTAATTGTTGCAAATTCCTTACACTCTTCAATATGTTCAGGGAAAATATCCCAGGCTCAGGAGCAGTTGAACTCCTTGCAAATAGTCTTTATAGTATCAAGGATCCTGAAAAACCACAAAATATCATCAAGGGAGTTTTAAAAATAAGAACAATTTTTAAATCATTGCTGTCAAAATTTTGAGATATCGATTCTTGCACCACCGAGTATTTTGGATACAGACGATTTTTAAATGAACAACACTGATGCCAAAAACAAACAGTCCCTCAGCATTTGCACACGTGGTCCTGACCCAGCTTGCTCCAGACACAGCCAGAGGCGCCTTCCAGGAGGATCCATGCCCAGGTGTGCAGGGGGTACTGGCAATGTGTGTCCAACTCCCCTCTTTTATCCTGGGCTTCTTGTTGTTAAACACGGGAGGTGCAAATGTAACTCACCCCAAACCCAGCCATAAACCTGTGATTGCCCTGACGTCTGGGGTATTTATTGGTGAAGGTTGCTGAGGAGTGATTTTTTAAATTGCCTTTTTGTTTCTGTTTTGCTCTTTTGCTACGCCAGCAGGGCTCTCATTTTGTGTATGCCTCCGAGGTCTGGATGGCCCTGGCCACTCCCAGGAAAGGAGCTGCCTTCCCACTGATGCCTCCCTCCCCAGGCACGTGCTGCCCTTCAGGGCCGCCCCCGGCCCCCAGAATGCACAGAAAACACCCAGCCTTTGTGTGGCTGGGAGCTGACATTCAAGGAAAGTGCATTAAAAATTCCTTGAGGAAGCTGGGCGGGGTGGCGCACGCCTGTAATCCCAGCAGCTCAGGAGGCAGGAGGATCACAAGTTTGAGACCAGAGGCGGTCTGTATAATTTAGCGAGACCCTGTCTCAAAAAGTAAAAAAAAATGGGCTGGGGGTGCAGCTCAGTGGTCCAGCACTTGCAGAGCATGCAGGCGCGAGGCCCTGGGTTCAACCCCCAGTACCGCAAAAAAAAAAAAAAAAAAATTCCTTGAAGAGGCGTATTCTTCTGAGAGCCATAGATGAACTGTGCATTTACAGAGCGCAAGCTCCTTTGTTAGGAAAGAGAGCTGTGCTGGTGCCTTTAAGGTACAGGTGCTCCAGATCCCTGGAGTGTCGGTGCCTCCAGGGGGTCGGTGGGCCTTTGGGGCAAGGACTGGAATTCACCTGCTCTGACCCCTCCATCCCTCACTGACCAAGCGCACGCCAGCTCTATTCCTGGGGCTGACCTGACCTCCGAGGGGCCCTGGGCCTGCCAGCTAACGCCTTGAAACAGGAGCTTTGGTACTGTTCCTTATCTGGAGGGAGGAAGAGTTATTCAAAGTAACCAAGCTGACAGGCGACACACACCTAGGCGTCCACACTCGCACACGGGGATGCCGTGAGGACACAGGGGCTCGTCTTTCATTGTACCTTGGGAGGGTTTTTAAGGTTAGCTCCATGCTGATGAGGGCTGGGGTTTCGCTGAGTTGGTAGAGTGCTGCTGTGCACTTTCTGAGGACCCAGGTTCAATCCCCAACACCACAATCTTCATACAATCAGCCGTTGAAAACCCTATGAGGGTCACTACGAGTCAGACCCGACCCGACGGCACCTAACACCACCCCCTATTGATGACTTTGTTTTTCTCTATTCATTTTCTATGAAAAGCTCCATTTGTAACCTGGAGTCTTAACATTTCCTTATTCAGCTTCCTGATAGCTTCTGTGCCTCCACTTTTGACCGCAGAAGAACCATTCCTTCCATTCAGAACTAGGAAGTATAATCAGTCTTATAAATTAACCAGAACGTCTGTTTCCTGGTGCGTTTCATTGCGTTTTAACTTCATTCAGCATGTTTCATTCTGTAGTAACTTCACCCTGCATTGTTAACATGATACCCCAATCCTGTAGATACGCTCTGTGGGAGTGGAACCCTGAGAGGTGGCCAGGGGGACATAGGAGGAGGGCCCCGTGTGGCCCTCGGGGCTGAAGGTGTCCGTCAGTGCGAGGGTGGCCCCCGTCCCTTGCTTCAGCTGACCGGGGCTTTTCCCCATGGGTGCAGGCATGCACACAGAACCAAACTGCCCTCCTAGAGGGCCGGCCGCGTCCTTTTGACAAGGGCTTCGGCCAGAGATCTCCTGGAGAGAGTCCAGATGTAGTGAGAGCTTAGTCTCCGCGCCCAGATCAATACCTCCCGAGATTTGTTATAGGAACTCCTCTTGGAGTATCCTTGCCTCCAATCAGTTATTGATCACTGGTTCTCTGGCTCAGCATCCAGTTACCTGCTCTGTCCTCCTGTCACCTCAGTGGCCCCCGCTCTCCACGGTTCCTCAAGTGGGTGACAGTCCTTTGGAATCTGACGTGCCCGTTGGTGGGGATTTTGCTGTGCCCTCTGGACGCGTGAAACGCTGGTAACTTAGGTTGTATCTTAATGACAGCTGCCCCCTAGTGGTCATGTGACGATTTGATTGTTATGAACTTCTGCTTTATGTATGTTTCTGCCCTTGTGTGCATCATTAAAACAGTTTCACAGACTAACGGTGGTATACTAATTGCTTGGGAACTTTTAAGTAGTCCCTGTGGTGTGCCTGCATAATTCACGGCACAGTGCAACGGGCATATCCGTGACCTGACGCAGGAGCAGGTAAGTCTGGGCACCTGAGCTCCGGCAGCCTCTGCACACGGGGGCCGCAGTCCCCCACACCTCTGCTTTGATCTGCAAAGACACTCTTCTCCATTCACCAGGGACACCAGTGTCCTGGGCTTTCCACTGTGACGGTTCTGGCTGTGCGTTTGTACCGTTCCTCAAGGCATTCTGGGACTATGGGGGGGGGGCGAACAGTGGGCAAGCACACCCAGAAGACGTTTACTGAGGGAGTGGGCACAGGCTGCCGTGCTCCCTGGGGGGACGTGTCCACTGGGTGACGGGACCTCCAGTGACTGAGCCCAGAGCAGGCGGCACTGCATGTGTGAGGTCACAGGTGCCCGGATGGCTGGGAAGTGGGAAATCAGAGCAAAGACAGGGGCTGGACTCGGAAGAGTCTGCCGTTCACCTGGGTGGCGGCCACCTCCCAGGAGGCTCTCGTCCTAACTCTCGCCTCCTTTTAAACTCATTTCCACCAGACGGCATTTCTTTCCCCCATCATCGATTGTCCTCTTGGCAGCGGGTTAGCAGGTCGTTCTGACGGGCTGATGGGGCGCTTAGCTGGACAGCTGAAGGGACAGTGCATGGTTAGGGAGAAAGGCCTCCCACACTCACACGAGAAGCAAACTCGCCTATCACACTCAGACCTGAGGGTCTCTCACCCTGCTGTCAAATGCTCTAAAATCACCTTCATAAAAGTAATTAAAAGAAAGAGCTTAGGGGAAATGGAGTCCCCCAAGGGAGCAGCAATCCTGCCCTCTGGGCGTCCCTGCCTCCTGGGGACCCCTGGGTGGGGACCTGCTCGCTTGCCCGGTTCGTCCAGGAAGACAGCTTCCCTCTTTGTCACAGGACAACCGCCTGGACACTGTATGCAGACGCTGCCCCTGAAGCATACAGCTGGGAAGCCTCTGTGGCCATCCTCTGCGCAGTGGGGCTGGCCGTTTGCCGACAGGCCAGGGTTCAGTGGCCTTTCCCGTAAGCATCACTGGGATGTTCTTTCTCAGAGGTGCGGCTTTGCCCCTACCTGACCATTGTCCCTGCCCATGCATGGCCAGCCAGCAGCCCAGATATCTATGTGTGGCAGTGGAGGGACTCAGCAGCAGCCCCCCAGAGCCAGGGAAAGCCCCCAGTGACCCCCTCATTCATGAAGAGGACGTTGTGTTACACGGAGGGGCATCAACAGCAAACTCCCCTTTGCCTGCTTCCCAAGGTCACCAGACTTGCCCTGCGCCTCACCTCACAGGACGCTCAGCGCAGAGTCAGCCGTCCTACCAAGACCGAGGAGGCTTACTCGAAAACAAATACTCAGTTTTCTCCCTCTTTTGCCTCCCTGATATCAGGAATTAAAGCCACGAGTGATTCTTGCTGATATAGAAATAGCCTCTCTCATGCAGGGACAAGGGAGGATTCATTTATGAGACACATAGCTAAGCACACGGTCACCGCAGACTTGCCTCTGCAAGCCCGAGGGTCTTGACTTTCTATAATACTTCTAGAATATTCTAACATACTGTGTCACAGCACTGGTCATCTCCATGCGTACCACTGTCTAACAAGAACCCAGGACATCTGTAACCAGGACAAGTAATCTCTTAAAACCTATTGTATCGATTTTACCTCTTATTGACCACTTTAAGCCTCTCTCTCTCTCCATCCCCCTGCCTCTCTCTCTCCACCCCACTGCCTCCCCCCCAACCACCATCTCTCTCTTGCTGAAAATAGTCAAAAAAAAAAAAATCAATACTTCCTGCAGGTCATTTACCTGTAAATACTATTCCTACAATCACATGACCTGACTTCATTGATGTGGCAGCTGCTGTCTTGTATCTAATAGAATATAGAAAGACACTAAATTAGGGCCAAATGCCCCCTCTCAAGATTTATACCAACAGAGTTGATGCTAACCCACAGTACATGCCAACAAATACTAAGTTCCTATGTATACTAAGTTATTAAGCTTCACCAGGAACGTCAGAAAGACAGTGTCACTCCAAGTGACAGAGTATTTTGAACACTGCTCTTCCTGCAGTCACTTCCTTATACTCCACAGAATGCCTGCAGCCATAGCCCTGTGGCATCAGATCCCGTCAGATCTCAGAAGCTAAGCAGGGTCGGGCCTGGTCAGTCCTTGGATGGGAGACCACCTGGGAACCCCAGGTGCTGTAGGCTTGGGAGAAGGACCTGGCAACCCCTTCCCAAAAATCAATCCACCATTGAAAACCCTATGAAGAGCAGAGAAGCACTGACAATAGTGTTTCCCCTATTGTACCTAGGGTTGCTGAGTCGGATACGGACTCGACAGCACCTAACAGCAGCAACAACTCCACAGAAAGTTAGAAAGGGCTGTATAGTGACACCCACAGCTCACCTCGTGGAGTAGGAGGGATCCCTCCTTGTAAATCCAACCTAGAAGCTAACATACTTGCTACAAAAGAAAATAAATAAAACTCTACAAATAACTTTGAATGTGAAGTGTGCCCATTCCGTTATAGACCTCCGACAACCCTAGCAGCCTCGGCCCAGGCTGGGAGGTGGTTCCTTTCCTTGCTTTCTTGGAAATCCATGGAGTCTGTTGCCTGGCGCAATATGGAGAACCTTTGGCCTCCTTGTTGGGGTCAGAGCCCCACAGTAGACTCAGGAAGAAAGAATTTCTCCCCTCAATCTTTCCTCCTGTCCTTTCTTCCGGTCCTGCCTTGACCTCTTCTCCCCTGTCTCTCACAGACCCATCTATCCATCTGTCTATCCACCCATCCATCCATTCATCTCTGTGCATCCCCTGCTGACCACTCCTCCTCTAACCCCATCTGCCGCTCACTCGGGCTGCCTGGGGCC
Organism: Pedetes capensis; assembly: GCA_007922755.1. Classification (NCBI taxonomy): domain Eukaryota; kingdom Metazoa; phylum Chordata; class Mammalia; order Rodentia; family Pedetidae; genus Pedetes; species Pedetes capensis. The sequence continues at coordinate 30,053 of VMDO01018561.1, forward strand.
AGCCACGCTCACGGAGAGGAGGTGCTCTGAGGACTGTGGGGCTCCGCGGGCAGTTCCCAGGCTGGACTCACCCCGCCCACTCTGTGTCCTCGGCAGGTACCCTGGCTAAAGCAGAGCCGGAGCCCTCTGCCCTCCCATGCCCGCAGCCCGCCCGGGCTGTGCAACCTGTACAAGGTAAGACGCCGTCGCTGCGCCGGAGGAGGCCACGCGTGCGAGATGCTGGGCTCTGGCTCCACGCCCTGCAGGTGGCCGCATCCGGTCCATGCAGCAGGGCCTCGGGGGTCCTCTCTGCCCAGAAGCGCAGAAGGTCTTCAGGGGCATTGAGGAGTCGTGGTGAGGTGAGGGCGGCCAGCTCCAGGGGGACACAGTAGAAGGGAAATGGGAAACCCCCCAGGAGAGCTAGAGCGGCCTTCGAGCCTTAAAAGGCCGGTGGAACCTGGGTGCAAATGTCAGGCCGGCCTCCTGGAGCAGCCAGTGGGAAGAAGCTGTCGTGAGGTCTGAGGCCAGAGGGCGGCGGGGTGCTGGCCGAGGAGGGTGGCCCATGCTCCAGGCTGCATTGGAGACTCACGCCTGAAGACGTTTGTTGTTGTTGTTAGGTGCCGTCGAGTTGGTGTCCGACTCATGGCGACCCTACGTACAACAGGGGAAACACTATTGTCAGTGCTTCTCTGCTGTTCATAGGGTTTTCAATGGTGGATTGATTTTGGGGAGTGGGTTGCCCGGTCCGTCTCCCAAACCTACAGCACCTGGTGTTCCCAGGCAGTCTCCCGTCCAAATACTAACCAGGCCCGACCCTGCTTAGCTTCCGAGATCTGATGGAACTGACGCCAGGCAAACAATTACTTAGCAGAGGGAAACCAACCTTCCTGTCCTCCATGTCTTCATCTCAGATTTTGGTGTAAACCTGGCCAAAAATCAACACCCGCTCTCCACGATGCCCTTTGCCGGGCTGCGGAGTTAGCCCCGTGCACACATGGTCAGGTGGTTAAACAGGCGGCAGGTTCCCGGATGCCCCAGGCTGGTTCGTGTTGCCTGACAAGCGCTAGGACCATATGAAATCATACAAAGGAGTTCTAGGTGGCTGTGTGGGGCACCTTCGCTTCCAGCAAGGGAGCAAAACAGCCCAAGCTAACCCAGGGTGAACGTGCTGCAGGACACCCGTGGCTGGGCTCCCAGGGTTCCTCCTGACAGGCAGAAAGCGCTTCCGGGGCCCCTTGGCTCATGATATCCGGGCGTCTCTGGTCCACTGAAGAAGGTTCAGCAATGCCCTGGGGGCCGGCCCCACAGCAAGTGAGCAGAGACGCAGGGGCTGATCCGGCGCTGGGCATCTGCTGCCCACAGAGGGGCAACCCAGGCTGCAGGCTGCTTTCAGAGCAAGTGAAGAACAGGCCTTGATCTATTGCTCGCTCTCTCTCTCTCTCTCTCTCTCTATCTATCTATCTCTTTCCCTCCTCTCTGAGGAAGAGCACTCTATTGCTCTCCCTCTCTCTTCCTCTCTTCCTCTCTCTTCCTCTCTCTCTCTCTCTCTCTCTCTCTCTCGCTCTATTGCTTTGCATATCTTCCTCCAGCACTGGGAACCATGGATCTTTCAGCACAGCAGTGATGAGCACTAAAGAGTGGAGGAGACCCAGCAGCGTCGGCCCGGAAACAATTGCCAGGGCAGGTCACACGAAATGGTTCAAAATCCTCGTGCTGTCCTGGGACAGTTGAAATAGGCCCGCAGGGGAGACAAAGCCACTGGGTGGAAGCTGCAGGCCAGATGGTGACGTACAGTACTAGGCACTAACACCGCCTTACGCTCGCTGCCGTCAGAAATTCTGAGAACACCGAGGAGCTGTGCAGAGCTGGGGCCCGGCTCCAACCAGCTCGGCAAGTTTCCTCTCTCTCTCTCTCTCTCTCTCTCTCTCTCTCTCTCTCTCTCTCTCTCCCTATTATTGTTGTTGTTGTTAGGTGCTATTGAGTATTGAGTAGGGTCTGACTCATAGGGACCCCTATGTACAATAGAACAAAACACTCCCCAAAGCTGTGCCATGCACACGATCTTTTTATGCTGGAGCTCAATGTTTCAGCCACTATGTTGCTTTTCATTTCAAGTCCTGCCACGTCGGCAAAAGGCGTTTCCAAGGGCTTTACTCCATTCCCATCACTAAGGTCAACTCTACTTTGAAGAGGCAACTCTTCCCCGATTGTTTCTTAAATGTCTTCCATCCTGACGGGCTCATTTTCTGGCACTATATCTGACAGTGCTTCTCTGCTATTCATAGGGTCTTCAATGGCTGATTGTTTCAGGAGTGGGCTGCCAGGTCCTTCTCCCTAGTCTGTCTTAGTCTGGAAGCTCAGCTGAAACCTGCCCACCATGGGTGGCCCTGCTGTTACCTGAGATACCGGTGGCCTAGCTTTCAGCATCACAGCACCACACAAGCCCCTACAGCACAACAAGCTGACAGATACGTGGGGGTCTTCTTATATATGTATAAATATATGAATATACGCCCATCTCCCACTCCCTCTCTCTCTGCAAAAGCACCAGCTTGTTAAGAGAGACCCCTTCTCTGCGGTTGGAGGTCTCACACCAGGCATAAACTTGGTTCAACGTGCCGCTGGCTTCCTCAGGCACCAGGCTTCTGGCTGGGTGCCCTGGGTGCCAGGGTACTTGGGCCAGCCATGCTCACTGCTCTCAGGCCTGGAGTATGGGGGAGGGGAGCAGACGTGGACAGGCGGAATAATGATGGAGAACCCAGAAGCCAGGTGGAAAAGCCAGGACCCAGGGAGGACGACAGCACAGAGCTCCAGGTAGAGGACAGGCGGCCTGGCTCCTGTTGGCCCTGCCCTTACCCTTAGACATCTGGGTCTCTGGGCCTAGGCAGACCCTGGACAGCGACCTCCAGATAAGGTCGGGAAGGAGCCCAGGCAGCTCTGCCTGCCACCATGGCCCCCCCGCTGCTCCCACACACTGTCCAGGTGTGGCCTGGCCACACCCCATGGAGGACGGGTGGAGAGGAGGGGCCGCCTCTGCCGGGCTTCCTTTGGAAATCTTTTCCACCTCCCCAATGCTCTTCACGGGACCTAGAGGACCCCATCCAGCCACAGCCTTTATGAGCGTCCCCGGGACGTGGCTAAAAGGCCCATGCTGCGTCTGCCACACAGGGGTCTAGGGGCCTTCCTGTCATGGAACGAGAGTGAAAGTCACACTGTGGACGTCTCGTTCTGCCAGTCGGTGGTGGCATGATGTGGGCCAGCCTGTCTTCTCTGAGCCTCGTTTCCTCACCTGAGAGACGGCGGTAACCACAGACTGGCGATCCTCGCTGCTGGGGAGCGGGAATCTGTGCTGATCACAGAAGAAGCAAATGCACACGCTCAGAAGGGCCCCGGCCTCCTCAGCATGGCGTGGCCACAGCCTGCCCACACCCAGACCACGCCAGACAAAGTCATGGCCGCAGCGCGGCGGCCCTGGGCGCCACTTGCCTGCGGCCTCACCCTCGCCCCTTCCTGCTGCTGCCTCTGGGCAGCTGTATTTCTGCTGTGGGCCACAGTTTTCTCAGCTGTACAGTCAAAGTGTCAGATCAATGACAAATGCTGCGAAATTGGCCTGGAGACTCCGGCCCCGCCTGTCTTTCTCCCTCTGGTCCCGGGAGCTTCATAATTGGAGGGACAACAGCTCTCTCTCCCACCCAGGGGTAGGCGGGGGCCGGGCAGGTGCTGGCAGCGTTAGAAATGGAACCTCCAAGTGCCAGGCACGGTGGCGCACACCT
>VMDO01018562.1:0-11410 GCA_007922755.1 Pedetes capensis
AAAGTCTCATTTAAGAAAAACAGGGCCTGAAGTAAAAGATTTGGCTAAATGTTTAAGTAGCTACAGGAGCAGCTTGGGCCAATCATGAGCCTATTCTTATCCTCAGTTGGCTAGGGTAGAAACTAGATGAAAATGGGTAGATAGAGAGGAACTGACCAAAAAAGGTAACATTTGGATAAATTAATAATCATTAGGTGGATAATGATGAAGTTAACTTACTCTATGTGGACTGGGAGGGCTGGAAAATTATGGGGTGACTAAGAAAGTATCTCCCTTCCTTCTTAGGAATTTAGCTAGGAATTGCAAACCTGAAAAGTTCTAAGAGCCAAACAGGTAGTGTAAATGTGGAGAAAAGACAAGTGTTTGTCCCACATTAAGATATCAAATTTAGAATTTTTTTCAAACATGCTGTTGGTCAAACAGATCATATTGATAGACCTAATTCCATATCTGACTTGCCAAAGTGACACCTGGCTTTATACTATAGTAATGTTAAAGATTGATGTTTGTCCTAGCCCCAAGACAATGTCCAAGTTCACATAAAACTTCCCATACCTCTGCTAACACTTACCTCACCATTGTGTCATTCTTGTGGGCTGGAATGTGTCTCTCCCAAATTTTATATGTTGAAGCCCTAAGAATGTGACTCTAGTCAGAGATGGGTCCTCTAAAGAGGCCATTATGTTAAAATGACACCTTTAAAGCTTGAAGATGTAGCTCAATGGCAAAGCAATTGCTTAGCACGGACAAGGCCAAGTTTTCAATCCCCACCACTGCAAAGAAAAAGAAGGAAAGGAGGCCTTTGGAGTGGGTGCTAATCCAGTCTGACTGGTATTCTTTCAAGAAGAGAAAATGTGGACATACAAAGAGACACTAGGGATTTGCAGGCACAGAGCAAAGACCACATGAAGACACAGTAAGAAGGCAGCCAATCATGAGCCAAAGACAGAGACCTTTGGAGAAACCAAATGTACTAACACTTTGCTTTTAGACTTCTGGCCTTCAGAGTGTGAGAAAATATTTATGCCACCCATCTGTGGTTAAAAAAAAAAAAAGAAAGAAAGAAAGCCCTAGGAAACTAAAGTAGTTATTATGTATATACATATTAATATCTCCAAGTAGACTAAACTCTGGAGCAAAGGGCCTAATACAATGCCACACAGGAGTAGTAACTCAACATATATTGAGAGAATGAACTAGTGAGTTCTCTACAATTGTATAGACTGTTTAACTTGGTAACCAATAAATTTTTAGCATATTCTCCTTTGTGACTAAGAGACTTACCAGTTGGACAGGTAGAGACAGAAAGCCAAGATATTTAGGAAGATTTCCACTTGAACTCACAGCAACCATCAGCCAAACAAATGATGCAAAAGGGAAAACTGGGTCCTCTTTTCTATTCTGAAAGACCAGCTGCTAAGAGAAATGCTGCAGTGAGCTTCAGGCACCCCATGTCAGCCCTGACTCCAGTGTACTTGGAAGCATGTGTCTTCCATAATGAGGAAGGGGGCCATGTCTCCTCTGACCACAGTGGGCAACAAAAGACCAGGATCCTCTCTGAGATGATATGTGGGAATGGCCTAGAGTTTGAGCACCAGAGTATTCCTTACAGATGATGAAACTGTTGAACTACATCGAGGCATAAAACTATTGCTGCAGGCCTCAGCCACTGATCCGCTGTTGAGCAACTACCTAGACTCTGGGCCATATTTTCCCAATTTGTTGAGAACTATATCATGTGGGAAAGAATTAAAAGGTTTACTAAGGTCAATACAAACATAATTTATTGCTTCCCCTCAGTCAACCAAGCTCATCTACTTAGGTCTGTGACTAGTTAGCTAAGTTGGTTTTAGCATTGTCTGCTCAGGGGCAAGGTCAAGGTATCAATTTACAAAATCTGTTACTTTGCCTCTGTGGCACAGTCACAGACCTACAGCCCTAATAATTCAGTATTATTTTAGTCCCAGGAGGAACCTAGAGAACAAATCTGTATGGAAAAGCAATGCAAGCTGAGGACCCTAGTGGAAAAACACCTCCAAGTTCATGCTGGGTACAGCAGGTCAGGAACTTGGGAAGGGACCTGTCTTAGTGAACTTGGGCTGCTTTAACAAACTACCATACACTGGGAACCCAAACAATATTTCTCACAGCTGGATGCTGGGGAGTTCAAGATCAAGGAACCAGCAGATCTGATGTCTAGAGAAGGTCTTCTTGGTTTCCAGAATATTTTGTGTCCTCATGTGGCCAAGAGGAGAGAGAAAGAGGGAGAGGGAAAAGGACAGAAGCCCTAGTCTTTTCTTCTTCTTTATAAAGATACTAATCCCATCATGGCGGCTCCACACTAATTACTTTGTATAAACCTAATCATCCCCTAAAGGCCTCACCTCCTAATATCATCCCATTGGAGGTTAGGGTTCAACATACAAATGGAGGTGGCACAAACACGTAATCCATAGCAGGACCTGATTCTAAACCTTTAAAGACTAGTTCAAATTTCATTTGCTCTACAAAAACTTAGATTTAAGGTAATTTGTGAATTGTGAATTTAAGGCAAGAATTTCTAGACATTAAAGTTAAAATGTCAGGCTGATTAATTCTCTTTTTAAAAAACACATGTATTATTTTACTTAAACATCTTGTCACTTAACTCTGAATTCCTCAGAATATTTGTTTCACACTTGTGGTGACTTCATTTAATTATTCTTTGAGCTTAAGTTGTTCATCGTCAGTACATGTAGGTTTTGAATAAATTTTTCCAGATCAATTATTCACAAGTTCTTCATGCCAGTTTGGTTTTCTGCCCTACTATCATATTTATTATCTGTTCTGGTTTCTATCTGACACCAACCAAATGTAAAAATATAACATTAAAACAAAGAGACTTGTTTACTGTTATGAATTAACTATCTTCATCAAATTGAAGGGAACATTTCAGTTTTTTTTCTTGATGTGATTTTTTTTCGTTCCTTGGACTATTCTGACTTCATACCTAACATAATCTTAGTCTTCATGCACCTTTTTGGTAATCTGGCCTAATTCTTCATTGTAAGGCATTCCAATGAGAGTGCTCAAAAGTACTCTTTAATTTTATAAATTGTAAATACTGTAGATTGATGTTCTATTCAATATAAAATACTGCAATAGGGCTGGGGGATATAGCTCAGAGGCAGAAGACTTGCCTAGCACATGAAAGTTACTGGCTTCAATCCCCACACAAACAAAAAATTGAAAATGTAATGTAATAAAATGAATTTTGAGTATTCTTTATCTCTGTTCAGTCAGTTTATAAATGGATGACACAAGATTCTCTGTAAAGATTTCATATTTCCAAGCTTAGCAGACAAGCATTGCATTGAAAATGCAGTTTTAAAAAGAGAATAATTGGTATATCTGAAAAAGAAGTATAAGGAGCTATCAAGAAACTCAAATAGAATTGAAAATTGGCACTAAAATGCTTGATATCCATGGTCTCCAGTATCAGAATAAGGTTCCTTATTTTCCAGATACACTACTAAATGTGTTTTGCCTAATGAAACCCTTATGAATAAATGAGCTGTTAAGCATCTGGTACAAGAATATACTAGCATAATATTAAGGATATTCTAATCATCTCCTTTAATTACAAAGAAAGATCATTCTCATTATTCAAAAATTATTCTAAATTAAATAGGATGGTGCTACCTTTTCTACCTAATAATGTTCACTAATCCTGGAAATGCTGCTGAATAGCTGAATAGCACCTTGAACACAGGTTGAAAAACAATAAAAGTATATGGCATGATAATTTATTTGCATGCTATGTTACATTTAAAATTACTAAATAAAAAGATGTTTCTATATCAAATGCCACGTAAGTGAGCCAATGGCATCATAATTAGTGTGTATAATTGATTTTTAACTTTGCAAATTTATTATCTTTATGCTCTGTCTTCAGTGTTCAAATAATCTCCTTATAAGAAAACACACAAAGGGTTGTCTAGCTACATTAAAATTATTTTTAAAATTTCAATGGGTAGCACTTTAAATATATTATTTTAATTTTTACCAAATTAAAATTTATATTTGAATAATTCAAATATATATTTCTAGCCACTGCATTTCTTTATACATGGATATAAATTATTCCAGGATGATTCCTGGATGATTATATTTTATAGGAATTATATTTGTTTACTATAAAGAAGTGGTATAATAGCATATATGAACTGGACAATTAATTACGTGTGCTCATTGATGAGAATGATGATATTTGAACACATCAAGCCTTGTCCAATCTCAATTCTTCAAGTTTATATGGGGACAAAATCATCACCATACTCCAAATTGAACTGGTTCATAAGGTGAGAAATTTGCCCAAAATTTTCTGAAGAATTTAAAATGAATGATCACCTTGAAATTGGCAGTATTTCTGCCCAACCTGGTCTGACTTGCACTTTAAGAAAAGAAGACATCATTTCCCAAACACTTTAGCACATTTGTTTTACAGAGTACTTCCTCCCATGAATTTGGACAAAGCTTCATAAACATTAATTAATTCTCACTATCCTTATGACGCCTACTTCACAGTACAAACTATTAGGCTAGGCTGGGTGGTGCGTCGGACGCTATGGATGGTATAATTACATAACAGTTCTACTTTGACCAGTGCTCATCCACAGAGCTCATGTACACACCAATGGATGCTCAGGCTGCAGATCAAACAGCCCCATCTGCAAATATTAAGATGGGCATTTTGACATTCATCTCTATTGGAAAGGGACGACAGGGCATCTATAAATAAGTGGCCAGTCTCTTGCCCTTTAGTTAATCTTAGCATGGCCAGGCATGGGAAAGATTCTGCTATTGAAAATTTTAAACAGCAGGTGTTTGTTAACCTTTTAAACCACAAGAACAAAGTAATAAATTCAAGGTGTAGGAACGAATATTTTCCATGTAATTTATGCCAAAGTACCCTATTTAATGCAAATACTTCACAGTAAATAAGACACAAAGGATTTAGGACAGTGGAGTGAATTAACTGAGAAATCAGAATGTTTGTCGACTACAGACTCAGACTTACCTTGAAAGGCTGAATGGAGTAAGTTTTTTCACCTTCAGTTTATGATTTTTAAGTCTTCTCTCTTTGACGTTAGACAAATTAAAGCATGTCCAAAACCAGTTTTCTCTCTTCAGTGCAAACAAGCTCCAATATTTTTCTTTTTGTCAACCTTTTTACATTACAGAGGAAAAACTCCAACAGACAAGATTTAATTTGCATTATTGCAATTTCTTGTCTAATTATGTTTAGTGGATGTGTGCATGTTTTTACATGGATATACTCAAAGGGCACATACTTGGTTACTCTGTTCTTTTCATTTAATATTGCTTGATAAACACAAGTCCAGGTATTGATGTCCTTTTTCACTATTACTATTTTTAATAGCATAGAAAAATTATTTCTAATCTTTTATTATGATAACCAGCATTGAAACTGATATATTGAGAAAGATAGCTTTCCTCTTCAGATTATTTCTATGAGGTATATTCTCCAAAGTGTCAAAATGCATAAGCAATTTTATAGTTCTTATTGCAGGTTATCTGTATGCTCCAGAAAACAAATAAATGAAACCATTTACAGAAACATCAACAACTGATGGGTGCAATTACATGAGCTGTTTAGAAAAACCTTTGCTTGAGTTGCAATGTAAACTTTAAGTTGTATTAATTTGCATTGTAACTACTAGTAACCCTGCACATTTTTTTTCAAGTGATAATTTAGCACTTACATTTTTTTTGGCCTAACATATTCTTTCCAAAAATATGAAATAAGATCTGTGAAATACTTTCTCTCTCTCCTCCCTCTTCTCTTCTTCCTTTTTTTCTCTCTTCCCCTCTATCTATCTCCATCTCTACCTCTTGCAGTCTCTCTGAATAAAATTATGCTGCACTCATTTTACGAGGCAGACCCTTCTTCTAGGGACAGAGTGATCTAACAAAGACAAAGAATAAAATCTCCACCCTCATTACAGTGAAGAGATGACATACATATTCATACACATATACAGAAAACTACTGAATCATGATTGAATGTGCTGAAAGGAAGGAAAACTGTTTTAGCATAGCACATCAGAGAACTGAGGAATAGATACTTGAGATGAAAACTGATTAACAAGGCCAGATTGTGAAGATCTTGTTAAGGAAATGTTTAGGCAGAGGAGACAGCAGACAGAAGAACATCCAAGACAAGAATAAATGTGCATGGTGGTTGTTGTTGCTGCTGTTAGGTACGTGGTAGCTAAAAACCAGAAAGAAGGCCTAGGTGGCTGAAAGTTGTTAAATCAGGTCCAATCCTCATAAGGTTTTCAATGGCTGATTGTTTTGGGAGTGGATTCCCATTTACAGGGTGCTGGGGATCAAACCCTAGTCCTTAGAGAGTGGGGAGCAGCACTCTGCCAACTGAGCTAAACTCCAGCCTGAAGAGAAAAAAGAGACATAGAGTGCCATCAAAGAAATAGGGCATGCCAAATCATGCATAGGCCACGTAGAATTGAAAATCTATGGGACAAAACAGGGTTCTGAGAGTAAATAAGTTGAGGCATCCTTCAGTTGAACAATTTATGCAGGCTTCTCACTGTGGAATTTCTCCAATCCTTTATAGTATGAATGTTCATTGTAAATTTTCAAGTGGGTAATACAGATCACAGAGATTCCCACGTATATATTGTCACAACATCCTTTTTTTCATAAGGGAGTTCCTGAGACTATTGTTTCAAGGAAAATACTATTTGCAAATCCAGTTTACCACTTCTTTTGTTTGTTTGTTGTTTGCAGTGCTGATGATTAAATTTAGGGTCTCATGCATGCTAGACAAGTGCTCACTACTGAGCTGCATCCCCAGCACACCCCACCCCAGCCCCTCTACTTGTTTTTGTATTGCCTATGAACTAAGAGTTTAAGTCTTTAAAAATCAAAAGAGAGGTCTGGGGTATGTAGTTCAGTGGTAGAGCTCTTGCGTAGCATGTACAAGGCTCTAGGTTTAATCCCTAGCACTGAAAAACAAAAATCAAAACAGGAATATTTTATAACATGCAAGTATTCTATGAAATTCAAATTTTCTGATCTCTAAATAAAGCTTTATTGAGAAATAGCCATGTGTCCCCATTTACTATTCTCTGTGACTGCTTTTGTGGTACAACCATAAAGATGAGCAGTAGTGACAGAGACCTATGAACCACAAAGCCTAAATATTTACTATATGGGCCTTTATGGAAAAATGTTGTCAATCTCTGGTCTAATGTATCCTTTCAGTTACTTTGACTATGGGGAATTTATATGTATAATGTACAACAAAATGCATATATGGAAATGTCACAATGAAAAGCATGTCAGAATAAACCACATTAAGATGTACATTAAAAATTTCCAATAAAAAAAGGAAAAATAAATAAATAAACAAAATTTAAAAGTTTGTTGTAAAAAAAAATCTTCGTATGACCTCAGGTTATATTCATAATTTATATATTTTATAGTCAATACTTATTGAACATAGTCATATTTCATATTCTGGTTTTTGCCTTTTGTATTTATTTTATAATATTTTGTTATATATTTTTAAAGTTTTTGACTTATCATATCTGGTTTCTTTACCTGTAATAATGCCCTCATTTCTTAAGTAGTCTATGTGTTTCTGCAGTAGGTTGGATAATAACCAATTCAATTTTCTTATATCCCAAAATATGGTTTTCTATACTTAAAATATGGTTAGCTCTATACTATATTTAGACATTTCTGAAGTTTTGTGTAAAATACAGATCTATATTAAATCACTTTTTTATAATACCCATTTACCCAAGTAGCATTTCTTAAAAATTTTTGTATTGCTCTTCATTTGTCAAATGTTAAGTTCTAGCAGTATTTTAAGTCTATCTCTCGACTATCTGCTTATTCCACTGACACCTATCTATCTCATAATTTAATAACAAAAAATTCTTATAATTGTCATTTTACATACATCTAAGACAAGTCTATTCTTCCCCATTTATTGTTCTATCTGAATATCTTTCAAGTTCCATAAAATATTTTAAGATAATTTTAATGTTGTGTTAAATTAATCTAAGAACAATTTCACTTATATAAGTCATAATTTTCCCACCAATAGTCAGACTTCTGTTTATCCACATATCTACTTCCTCAAAGAGCCTACAGCCTTACCACTATGGCATTCAATACTGTCAGATCTCAGAAGGTAAGAAGGGCTAGTACTTGGATAGGAAACTTCCTGGGGAACACCAGGTGCTGTAGGCTTGAGAGTAGGACCTAGCAACCCATTCCCAAAAAACAATCAGCCATTGAAAATCTTATGAATATCAGAGAAACACTAGCAACAATGTTTTGCATGTTGTACATAGGGTTGCTATGAGTCAGATACCGACTTCAACGGCCCTAATGACAACTTCTTCAAAACGAAAGGAGAGAGAGAAAAAGAAAGAAAGAAAGAGAGAGAGAGAGAGAGAGAGAGAGAGAGAGAAGGGGGGAGGGAGGGAAAGAAAAAAAGAAAGAAAAGAATGTCCTGGTATTGCAACATAGAGATACAAGTAACTTTTTATAAATACATATCTAAACTGATGCCTGTAATCCCAGTGACTCAGGAGGCTGAGGCAGGAGGATTGCAAGTTCAAGGCCAGAGGTAGCCTAGGCAATTTAGCAAAACCCTGTCTCAAAATAAAGAATAAAAAGGGACTGGGGGTGCAGCTTAGTGGTAGAACTCTTGTCAAGCATGTGCAAGGCCCTGGTTTCAACCCCTAGTTCTGCAAAAATACATAAATAGATATATGTCTACCTTAGTAAATACTTTTCTGTTAAAACTTTTTATTCAGTTCTGGACATCCAGCCTGAATACATTTTCATTGTAAACTACCCTAAGGAAAACAGAAGCACCTTCTAACTCTTCTCTACCCTATGAAGCTGCAAATCTCCTAGAGAAGTCTACAAGTTTTGTCCATGGACTGAATACTGCAGAACAGACCACAAGCCATTTTGTCCTGCTTATCATTCTTAACTTCCAACATTTTCTTAAATTTACTTTTCTTCAGGTCACTACATCTGGATCATATAACATAAGTGACCTTAGGGTGCTATGGTTAGAAGTAGATTCTCCTGCAAATGCTCAGAAAGTAACTGTTATCAACTAAAAGTCACAGCTTCTCTTTTGGCAACAAAACTTCTATAGTTTTGCAATTGCCCCTTCTTATTGACAGAGCTTATTAAAGGTTTGGTTTCTTCCTTCAGATTCCTGTGACTAATCTTCCAATGTGGAAATAATAGGTATTAAAAAGACTGCCAGTAGACTTCATGCTAATTAATTAGAATCCCAGAGTGTTCAATCCTCTAGAATGCTGAAAAATCCTTTTTATTTATGTTTATTTATGTCTCTAAGATGGGGCACATTTGGCTAAAATAAATGAGAAGCTACTTCTGGAGAATTGGTAAGTAACAAGCAGAGAAACAATAACCTACACATGCACAGGCCTTCAAAGACCATGATTAATTGTGTACATGAGTTTGCATAGAATGAGCAGGACAGTCAAGTGGCAAACATCGTACCAAGATAAATTTGAATCATTCCCATACAAAGTGTTCACCAACATATTAAAAATATTCTTCCTGATTTATTTGGGTTACATATTATGAAAATGAAAAGCAATGCCTGTAATGAGGAAGAGGGATCTTGGTAGAAGTTGCTGTTTGTTTTCCTGGAGTTTTCACCTGCAAGTCTACACTAAGTTGCCAAAATAAACAATGTTAGCAAAACTGTCCTCTCAGCAGCTAGATGCTAAATCCTACAACTCTTCTATCCGGAAAAGCTGGTCAATCTCAAGATAGTGAGCAAAAGAGCCTGATGTTTTGGGGTTTAGGGGAAGGAAAAGGTTGATCAAACCCACTTAACCACATTGCTAGGTTTTGAAAGACTGTGAGAAAAGTGACTTTCCTTGTTAACAGTCCCTACTCCCTCCTTTCCAGCTAGGTGGAATGCTTTGCTATGCAAATAACAAGTCTGATCTCAGAGGAAGTAGAGGACCAAGGGTAGTAAAAGGGACTCACCTTTTGGAGGTAAATTAACTGTTTTAAGGTACCATTGAACAAATTACTTCTCCATGCTCTCAAAGTCCTCTTAGTGCCCTAAAACCCCAAAATCACCTGAGATTAGATTACTTCTCAGAGAGTCAGGCCTCATAAAGAGTGAGTCTGGATGGAAAAACATCTTTTGTCTGCCCTTGTTTAGTTACACAAAAGAAGCATGTGAAAATCACTCAGCAACTCAACATTTGTGTCTGACCCCAACCAACTGGAATCTGAAGGTTCAAAGTGTCAAGGTCAGCCTGAGCCTAGTAACCTAAATGTTTGAATAGGTTTCCATTTGGTAATTACTGTATTTAGACCATTTAGCCTCCCTTTCCCACCACCCTCAGTTCCCAAGAAAACCAGGGCAAGAAATCTGAGCATGAGAATGAAGTCCAGTGACTAACGAGGGGATGGGACAGAGATCCTTTGGCATATTTCCCCCTCTCCAGGTCACAGGTGACTTTCCCCAGGAAAGGAACATATGCCCAAAATGACCAAATCATGTGGATTCAAGTTCTCTAAGAGCCTGGGACGTCAGGTACTGGACTCTTCAGGATGCTGAGAGCACACAAAGGAGCATCCTATTTAATACTGGGACCACAGTGCACAAGCCAGGCCTTAAGAAGTCAGGAGGAATTTTAATAAGGTTTGGACATGATTAAAAGGGCCCTGAAATTATGGTTAGGATGCTTAAAGTTGCCTGATGTTAGCAATTTAAATTTTATACCCAGCCTCCTTTCTCACCAAGGAGCAGAGGTGATCTACATTAACACATGTATAAACCATACATTTAGGATTTAAAATATGTTAAGGCTATATGTAATTTTGATCTGAAATTCAGAAAAACATAACACACAATAAAAGCTATGTGAAAACAAGTAAATACATAGACAAAGACTAGAAGGAAATAGAAAACCTAATGAATTACTTTAGGATAAGGCTGTAAGTAAATTTGCTTTCTTAAAAGTTTTTGTTTTGTTTTGTTTTAATGTGAGTTTACTAAAGACTAGAAACAATACAAGTAGGAAAAAGATAGTTGTGTCTAACCAATTGGAATGAGAACTTGCAAACCAGGAGCAGTGGTTCACACCTATAATCCCAGAGGCCCAGGAGGAAGAGGCAAGAGAATCAAAAGTTCCTTCAAGGCCGGAGACAGCCTGTGCAACTTAGTGAGACCCTGTTTCAAGATACAATAAAATAAAAAGGGGAGCTCGGGTGTAGCTTAGTGGTAGGGCACTCGCAAAGCACACACAAGGCCCTGGGTTCAACCCCCCAGTACTAGAAAAAGAAAAAGGAAAAGGAAGAGAAA
>VMDO01018562.1:11510-41951 GCA_007922755.1 Pedetes capensis
AAAAAAAAAAAAAAAAAAAAAGATTAAATCAGCATGAACCTTGAGTTGAGCACAGTTGTACATTTTCTTAATTGAACCATGGGCAACTAAACTATATGCAGGATGTTAGTTACTACTGCCTTAGGGAGAGGGAAATAATTATAGGAGTAAACAATCAAGTCCAGTGGTTTAAAATCAGTGTGTCTTGGGCCCTTTAGAGAACTCTGCTAGCCAGGGCTTCATTTAATAAAACTTACACACACACACACACACACACACACACGCGCGCGCGCGCGCGCACACACACACAAAGTTATAATGAAATTATGCAAAGCTAGAATCTATTTGCACCTTGGCTATCAAGTTTAAGAACTGGGAGGAGAGAGCCTGTGTAGTTTTTAAATATTTTTACTAGAAATCAAGGTATAAAAAGTAAAGGCCATCAATGAGTTCTTTCCTGAAAATGTGGCAAAACTGACCGAAAGGTGTACTTCAGAAATTCTCATTAGTAACACAACTCGGCAAATTACTGTTCCATATTTTCTTCTCTTCCTCATAGACACATTTTTCACATTTTTAAAGTAAACATTTTTGAACCCTATCACATTATATTTTTGAATTGTTTGAACTGAACAGCATACTATACAACACTTATATTTGCGTTCAAGGTTTTTAAAGAATATTTTTAATCCAAAAAAAAAAACAGACAATTGAAACTTATTTCAGTTAATGCCTTAAGTGATTTATGAATGGTAAACGGTTTCCTCAGTGAAAAAATATTTTAATTCCCTTTTCAAGAATCGACTAAACATTACACACCTTGAACTTTTGACTTCTTTCTCAAAAATTGTATGTGTTATACAGTTTTGCTTTAACATTCAAGCAATCCAGATTTTTCCTAAAACTAGCCACTTTTCTCCACTGGTGAGCATCACAGTTCTGAACTCTTATTTAATTTTGCCATTAGAAGCTGAATGCAGCCAGGTGCGATGGCACATGCCTATAATCCTAGCGACTCTGGAAGAGAAGGCAGGAGGTTCACAGGTTTGAGGCCAGCCAATTTAGCAAGACTGTCTCAAGATAAAAAATTAAAAGGGCCAGGGCAGGGGTGGGGGGTTTGCAGCCCAGTAGCATAGCGTTTATATGTGCGAGGCCCTGGGTTCAGCCCCCTAGAACCAAAAATAAATAAATAAAATGAGAAGAAGTTGAATGCATAGGGAAATGGGACACTTGCCCTCCCACCTGGGTCATCTTTCTAACCCTTTTGAATTTATTTCCAGTTACACTTTCGCGAATTGTGCTTGTTTGTATCACATGATAAACCTGCAGCAATTCTAATCTGGCAATCCGCCAATTATCCTCAATTCCTCCGGGAAAAATTAACTATCTTTTGATTCTCACCTAATGTGAGGTCACTAACGTCCCTTCGGCATTTTTTTTTTTTTTTCATTTGTAAAAGAGAATGTGTGAAGAGTTTGTAAAATTTGCTGTGTGGAAGCAGAAGTATCCTTGAGGACAAATACCTGTAGTTCGAAGACCCATGCCTCAGATAAGCTTTATGCTCCTGGCCCGGGCTCACCTGCCTGGCCTCACCTTCAGAAGGGGAGGCCCTCGCACCTTGTGGAGTCTCTGGGCCAGAGGCCTGGAGGAGGTCAGCTGAGGGGCGGTCATTAGGTATGATGGGCTTGGCATCTCCTTTCTGAAAGAAATCCACCCACTCCACTCTCCCACACCCTTGGCCTTTGGCCTCTCCAGTTTCCCTCCCTCCCCCAACGCTGAGGTGGGTGAGGGAGGAGGAAGAGGAGCGCGTGGCAGTTCGGCCGGGGCCTGGGGCTCTGCATGTTCCCTGGAAGGCGGAGGCCCCGGCTCGGCCTTCAGCGCCTGTCTGCGCGTCCGACCCTCGGCGTGGGTCTGGCCTCCCCTCGCCCACGCCAGCCGGGTCCCTGCTGAGCCACTCCAGCAGGCGGGCCCACCGCGGGCTCCGTGACAGGAGGGCTTCGCCCCCTAATTCCCGCTCTCTGGCCTGCTCAGAAATCCCCTAGGGATCTCGACCCTCTTCCCCTCCACCCCGGGGAGCCTCCCCCCAGTCTCCACGCTTCTGCGCGGCCGTTTGACCCCATTTCACGTTAAATACGCCGAGCGACCGCCCTGAGGACCCGCGCGCGCTAATCAGCTCCGGCTGTCGGCGCAGAGCTTCACCTGGCGCCCGGGTCCCCGAGGGCAGAGGAGCTGGACGCGTCCTCAGCTCGACGAGGCGACCCGAGGCTGCGGTCCGCCCGGGAGGGGGCCGCGCGCGGCCGCCAGGTGCTGGGTCCGCGTCGTCCCGGGCGGAGAGGACGCCCCCTGCTGCCCCCGCCGCCGCGGGCCGAGGAGCGCGCGGAGCAGGCGGGAGGCGGCCTCTGGGGCCGGATCTTGACGTCCGTCCAAGGCCGGGGTGATTACCGGGGTCTGCCAGCGCCGCGGCCTCGCCGAGGCCTCTCAGTGTGGCGCTGCCCGGCGGCGAGGGGCGAGGGGAGTGGAATGAAGCACGGTCAAGACGGAAAACAAAGTCAGCAGGTCACCTGGCAGGTTCTGA
This sequence comes from Pedetes capensis, assembly GCA_007922755.1. NCBI lineage: Eukaryota > Metazoa > Chordata > Mammalia > Rodentia > Pedetidae > Pedetes > Pedetes capensis. The sequence goes on from VMDO01018562.1 coordinate 14,065, forward strand.
GCGAATTATGCAACGAAAGCAGGGGAATGTTTGATGCATTCTCCCCGCCCCCTTTTTCCCCCTTTTTTTCTTTTTTTCTTTTCTTTTCTTTCTTTCTTTTTCTTTTTTTCGAGTCTTAAGCTCCTAGGAGGCCGGCTGCAGTTTAAGGGTTGGGCAGGGATCGACCAACCATATCCTCTGATGTGGTTAGGACTTTGCTGAACTCCTCAAGGGCGATGCTCAATCCCTATTTTTCTCGAAGTAATGGGAACATTACTCTGGGGGAACAAGTGTTTATAATGGGGGGAGATGGCAAGCTACGCCAGGGACCACACTACAATTTCCATAAGTCTAGGCTGGGCATAAAGCACAAATATAAACTCGAAAATCCTAACCTAAATCATCTTAAAACATCCAACTCCTCATCTCCTCAACCTCAGCACTGTGCTTTCACACAGAATTTAAAGAGTTAAAGCTAGCCGTAGCTCATTGTTTTCCATGCTAACATTTGTGGCATTGGGACTATTTTGTTAACTAGGTATATGCAATTCACAGAATTTCACGGTAAATTCCCCAGACCAAATATTTGGCTGAACAAATAAACAACATTATCCATTCCTGAAAATAAGCCAGTAGAAGGAGGCGGGGGGGGGGGGGGGCTGAGCGGTTGCTAGAAAGTGACCTGAGCTGGACAGCCACCGGGCTCAGGACTCACCCAGGCCACTGGTTCAAGAGCTGGAGATCTACGGCTCCTTTTCAATGACATAGACATCTCAGAACGTTGCTGCAAATCGGGCAAAATAAAATGAGGCCGCCTGAGGGGAACCCATAATGGGCTTCCCCTAAAAGATTTATTCAAGCTCCATAACATTAATCAAGGGGGCAGCGACTTGGGGGGCTGCGGAAGGGGGAAGGACCCCTCTTTGCAGGGAGTTTGGAGGAACTGTGGAGTCTTGTTGCCTTTGCCTGGAGCTCTGATCTCCTCTCTCCACCTGCGCTCTCAGCTCTCCAGGGAGCTGGGGCTTTGGCAACCACCCCACTTCTATTTTTATTGGTTTCCACTAAGCTGCTCCTTTTGGAGGATTGTAGGACTTCAGTAATTAAAAACAAAAATGAATCCTGCTTCACCACCCACCCCCAAAAGCATATGCAAGGCTGTGTGTACAAGAAAGTAGGGGGTACACCTCACACACAGAAAAACACAAATTCGAGAGCACATGCCTCACATACATTCTCTCTGGGTGCACACACACCCACCAGCACCAGCACTACTGTTACTGCCCCTTCCTGCACCTTCAAGATGGAGAAATGCATTCCTATCAGTCCTTTCCAAAAGGACTATCTGAAGACACTGCCTGCTTCTGCCCCAAACCCATCCAGGCCTATGCAGAGAAAATGCACACATAAGAAATGAGCCTGAGTAGTCCAGGATGGGGCTGAATTTAGTTGTTGATGTTGAGGAAGAAAAAACAAAGGCTTCTCTTTTTAGTCCTCTTAACCCCTACAACCCTATCCTTCCAGAAATCTACTCCAAAGCACATTAGCATCATCCTTTTTTACTGTAGCCAAAATTTAAGATTTCTCCTTGAAGAACCCCTGGCTCAAACATGAGCTCCACCAAGCATATCATGTTCTGCCCAGCTCCAGAGAAGTGTGTGGGGGGGAGGCAGCAGAGAAAGTGAGGGCTGGCATTTGACCTAAGAGGTTCCATGAAACAGCCAAACCCTTTCACAGTGCCTACTTAAAAATTCTGACCCTCCAGTATCTGACCCTATTGCCAACTCCCCACTCACTAGCACAATTTGTTGGGATTTCAAACTTGATGAAAGCCTTCATGTGGGGAATAAAGGATAATGGGGAAAGGTCAAAAACACTGGAGAATCCTACCGGGTGGGTCACCAAACTCTGTGAGGTGGGGCACATTCTTTTATTGGGTAAAATCCATGTCTCCAAAACAAAAACAAGACAAAAAAAAAAAAAAAAAGACCCCAGTTTGAAGGAACACACACACACACACACATACACACACGCATGTTAATAAGTGTGTGAATTAGTTTGGATTTGGAAATACAACAGTGGTGCCTGTCATAACTGGAGACACCTAGGGTATAATAAAGGAAGAGGTGGGAATCAATTTCCTAGAGTTGAGACTTCTCCATCATACTCAGCCATGACATACTTCTAATAGGTGAGCAAAACCAGAAGATGTGCAAGGAGCCCAAAACCGAGTCTTTCATCTGACCTAACTCCTTTCATCCTCCTGTTTCTCCAAGGCATGTGTCATCCAAATGGGAGAGGATGCTGGGTCCTTGTTAACATTAAATAGAAATGGAAAGCAATCCATCCTGGCGATCGCCATCTTCCCTCTGCCACCAGTTCACCTCCTTGTCCCTACAACTTAACCACCTCTAGTTTACTGCCTTCTGCCTTCTATTCTGCCCCCAACCCCGCCTCAACAGAAAACCAGATCATTCAAAAGGGATGGCACAGAAGAAAAAATTTGAAAGAGAAAAAGGCCAAAGTTTACCTTTAAAATAATGACTCATTTTATTTTTTTCTCTTAATACGTAGTTATAAATATATTTTGTCAAAATATATGATCAATATGGTCAAAACATTTGCACATAAAGTCATAAATAAGGTCAAGGTGAATGTTTAGGTTTTTTTCCTCCTTTTTTTTTTAACATAAAAGTCCAGCTATAAGGAAGCAGTCTGTGCAGTATGTGGATGAGTGTATGGGAATGTGTGTGTGTGGGAAGTGTGTGTGTGTGTGTGTGTGTGTGTGTATCTGTCTATCCTCAAGGACTGCCTGATTTCAGCGGCACCCACATCCCTCTACTACCATCTCCTGATAATTTTTCAGAACCACCTTGTCATACTCATCCAAGTACAGCATGGAGATGGCACTCAGTTCAGTGGGTACACAACAGGCTTTGGGGATACTGAAATTGACAGAGTTGACCAGAGTCTGCACAATGGCATGGTTGGTTGAGTTGAGGTGGTCAGCCAGTGGAAAGGGGCAGTCCCCGTAGCAGTAGAAGGCCTGGTAGCCTGGCGGGGCCACAATCCAGTCATTCCAGCCCACATCGCTGAAGTCCACATAGAGTGAGTGGCGCCGGCAGTTCTTATTCTTCTTCCTGGACCGCTGTGGGTGATGCTTAGAGCTACGCTTGGCCCTCCGGCGTCGGGTCAAGGCATGGCCCCGGCCATCATGACCAAAAGTGACCAGGAGGGGCCGGAGCTGGGCCCAATCCCCACTCCCTTGAGGTAACGATCGGCTAATCCTGACATGCTGCCCCTGGTGGGTCCGTGCCTGATGGAGGTGAGTCACCTCAATGGCTAGCCCATAGTTGGGCTGTTTCTCCTGGGTCCAGCGAAGGACCGCAGGGCTCACATCAAAAGTTTCCCACCGTGTCACATTGTGGTGGACCAGTCTGGTGTCCAGTAGTCGTGTGATGAGGTGCCCAGGCACCACTTCTGCTGGGGGCTTCATAACCTCATAAACATTTATACGGTGGAAGCCCTGCTCCCAATCAGAGCCCTGGTCCACCTGCTCCCGAAAGAGCCGAAGCTCTGCGGAGGAGATCACCTCGTTCTCTGGGATACTGCTGAGGTTAAAGAGGAAACGAAAAGCAGAGTTCTCGCTGGTCCCTGGGATGTTCTCCAGATGTTCTAGGCACAGTTGGGAAGGAAAGGGAAAAAGAAAAAACACATGAACTTTTTTGAGAAATGGAAAAGTCAAGAAACAGTCGGACAGCGAATGATGAATTCTTAGCAGAAGCCTATCTGGGAGAAATAAGTGTACCTTTTAATTGGAAGGAGCAGAGGAGTGAGGTAGCTAGCAAACCAGCAAAACTTAGCTAGCATTTGTCAAGCACCAAAGACAAAGTATCTCCCAACCTCCTTTATATGTCTAATAATTTCCATGTGTCAACTCCTTTACCCCACCACCTTCCAACTCTCTCTTCAAAGCCCCCTCTTGGCTTTATGTACAGTTTTCTTTACAAGTGGTTGTAAAGAAAAAAGAAGGGCCAACAGAGTAGAGGCAGGAGGCAACATGCACACAGCCACCCTCTCCCTCTTCCATTTGCGAGCATGTTCTAAACATTTCCCCAGCGGTCTTGGAAACACAGAGCATGCCTTGTTGATCATGTTACAGAGGGGAAAATAAATTCCAACGCAGTAATGATGCTGGTGGATTAATAACTCAGATTTACTTTGGAAAAGAAACATCCGCTAGGAAACATTCAGATCAGATTACAAGGCCCCTATTGAATAAACCTGACAAACACACAGCTGTAATATTAAATTCAGTAGGTGCTTTGAACAAAACGGGCAGACAACCCAGCAGCAAAGGCTTTGATATAGCAAACACACAGGGCTGGGGCAAGCCCACGTCTGTGCGGTGTCATTCCCCTTCTGTCCAACCCCCACCCCTCCACCCCCTGTCTCCAGAAAGTAAGTTCAGCGGCAGCTCTGGAAATTCTTGGAGGTAAGCGGCTCTGTTCCTGGGCCCCCTGCACTCAGGGCTTTGATGTAACCTGAACTCTTCTTCCCCAGGGCTTCCAAGGCCCCTCCAGCCAGCCCTGCTGGCCCTCCCCCACCCGGACTGGGGGCAGGGACTGACCTTCGTGGTGGAAGCTCCTCACGGTGTTGGCCCGGCTGGCGCGGCGCTCCGGGTACTCCAGACCAGTGCCCGGGATCTGCTCTTCTTCCTCCTCCTCCCCAGACTGGAGCCGGTAGAGGTCCCGCATGTAATCCGGGATGACTGCGCTCTTGCTTGGCTGGGGGCGGCGGCGCAGCCCGAACATCTGCAGAAGTGTCGCCTCGAAGTCCCGCAGGAGCTCATGGCTCTGCCCTGAGCGGCGTCCTCCCGCGTGGCCCTGAATCTCGGCGACTTTTTTCTTCCCCGTCTCAGGTATCAAACTAGCATGGCTCGCGCCTCCTAGCAGGACTTGGCATAATAAAACGACCATCAGCATTCGGTTACCAGGAATCATGGTGTCTCTGGGGAGGGGGGAGGGCGGAAGGTTAAAGAATAAATAAACACCAACAAATAGAGAGAAATAGAGATGTCTCCGCATATGCATATAGGGCTGGTAATGAAGGGTCAAGATGTAAAACGGGTCAGAAAGATCAAGTTTGTGTTTTCTCCCTCACACACACGCACACCCCCACCAGCTGCAGCCATGCACCGCCTGAAAGTAAGAATTGCCCTGTAATTACTTGGTCTAACTTGTTTACAGTCAAATAACCCCAAATCAGATAGCCTCCATCCTGTTAATCTTTTTTTGTCCCAACGGCTATCTGAGCCATGATCTCAGCGTGGCTTCTTCAAGGATAAACAGTTAACATGGAGGGGGTAAAAAAAAGGGTGGGGGAGGGAAAATTAAAATGCCATCGGTCTCCACTTCAGACCTTCAGCCTCTCCCCCTCTTCCTCCACCCCCCTTTCTTCCTCCGCCCTCAGAGCCCAACTTCCACAACTTCCAGCTGGTTGGGAGCGGGAGGGAGGGAAAGCAGAGAGGCAGGGACAGGGTGAAGACAGGGCGGCGGCGGGGTCCAATGGCCGAACCAGGAGTCTGGGGGCTGCCTGGGTGACTTTACGGTTTATTTTGTGGCTGATGAGTTTGAAATGCTCGGCAAAAAGCATCTGTTCTTACCGCTTGCTCACTCCCAGGGAAAGAAAGAGTGGAGGGTGATTCCAGAGGGACCTGAGTTTTGACAAGAGATTGGGAACGCACTGCAGGGACAGTGGGCGCTCCCCGGGCACATGGGACAGAGGAAGGGAGTGGTTAGCCCCGAGACATAACCTGCAGACCTTTCATTTTAGTCACCTCGCGCCCCCCTTTCTTGCAAGGCACGGGATTTGAGAGAGCGAGTGGGAGCTAGCAACAGTTTAAAAGAAACCGGTGCGCTTTGAGAGCCCGGCCTGCGGGGACAAGGAGAGAGCGACAGCGCTGCCCCGGAGCGGAGCGTGGATGCTGGAAGGGAAATCCGACGGCAGGGACAGCGGCGATCAGGGATGGGGAGAGCAGAGTGCATTCCCGAGAGGGGTGAAGGAAGAGGTGTCTACTCACTGACAGAAAACAAGGCATATAATAACAGTCCATGATTCTTGACAGCCAATCTTGAACAAACTTGCTGGAAAGGCTCAGAGAAGCTGCGGCACTGCGTTGCTAGGAATGGCACTACGGAATGGCTCCTAAAATGAATATTTGAATATAATGAGACTCCGGCGCAGACAGGCTCTGTTTTTCTTCCAGCCCCTCTGAGTCACGTGGCGCAGAGTCCCCACCCCGCTCACCGAGAAGCCCGCCCTCCCCTCCTCCACCAGCCCGCCCCCGCTGGGTCCCGCCCCTTCAGGCGAGGCCAATTTCTGCGCCCGCCGCCCCAGCCTCAGCGCTCCGGGAGGAGTCGCAGCGTCGCTCAGCGCAGTTCTGGGCTGGTGCCCCGCCGCTGGCGCGCTCCGCAGCCCCCGGCGCAGCGCGCCCGGGACCTGGTGCTCAGCTCTACCTGAGGCGCGCCGCGCATCAGGCCAGACCCTCGCTGTAGCGGCCTGAAACCGGAGCATCTGGGGTGCACTAGAGGGGCTGCGACTCGCGGCGCGAACACCGCTCAAGAGGGGCCAGGAGTGGGGGCGGCCGAGTCTTGGCTGCCCAAAGCCTCACCACCCAGAAACACTCGAAAAAGAAAGCGCTGAGGGACCCGGCGAGCGAACACTCTCACAAACACACACGCGCACCCACGCACACCCCGGCACTTCCTCCCCAGGGTCTCAGAGAGGCCAAACATTGCCCCCAGGGACAGGCACAGGCAAACGCCTGCAAGTGCTCAGACGAGCTGGGCAGCCGATTTAACTTCCAGCCCAAAGTTGCTGACCCTATCACGAGCGTGGCCGGGAGAAGAGGGGGATCGGAGTGTGATCAGTGTGGGAAAGTTAGAGGGAGCGGCTTCTGGAGTAATCCCTCCAATACCATTACGGAGAATCCTGGCACCGCGTCGGCCACTGCGCTCCCCTAGCAAAGCAGATCCTCAAGAAACTGGGCGGCGGGGCCAGTCAGGGCCGTGGAGTAGACGCCTGGGCTCCCGGCTCCAGACAGATTCGGAAAGAGGCGTCGCCAAAGAAAAGGCGCATCACATTTTTCAGGTCTTAATGTCGTCAAAGTCCTACAACTCCCGACACGGCGCAGAAAAGAAATCACAACACGTTCCCAGGAGTCGAGAAGACCGGGAACAACTTTCGGCCTGCGCTCGACCTCTGCGAATGAGTCTCAAGTCTCTCTCTCTCTCTCTCTCTCTCTCTCTCTCTCCTCTCTCCTCTCTCCTCTCTCTCTCTCTCTGGCTTATTTTTTAAACCACTACACTTCTCCCCGCGCGCCACTTCCTCTCCCAACCCCTTTCCTCCTATGCACCAGCTGCAGAGTAGCAGCGAATATTCCTTCAAGAATTTTACCAAGCCACAACTCAAGTAATTACTAGCATGACCTGCCTCTCACCGAAGATGTCGCTTAGTACAAGGGCCTGCTCGAAAACCTGAACGGGTGCAAATCGATTCAGTAGCGGTCCGCGCTTCGAGTTGCTCCGGGGACCTGCGTCCCACGGCTCCCGCCCCAGAGCTCATTCCTCCCGGCCTCCCTTTCCTGAGGGTGTTACCGGTTTCTGTCTTGGATAGCTTTGGAAACGAAGGGTTCGGATGGCCTCCATACTCTCCACAAACCTAATTTTCTTTGCGGGGGGGGGCGGGGCACTTGCGCAAAGACGGGAAAAGAGGAATAAAGGAGAGAATAGTTCTGCCCTCCATCGCGGCCGCGGCTCCCCTGCGCCACCCAACACTGCGGATCAGGGTGCGGAGGCCGCGGGCGCCCCTGCGCGACAGTCCGCGCCGGGCAAGAGCCGCGCGGCTTTGAGTCTCTCGCGCGTTTCCCAGACCCGCGCCACCGCTGGGGCGAACTGGGAAAGGGCTTGAGGGGGCAAAGGTTGTTTTGTGGAGCCAGGAACCCTTAAAAACAAAAACAAAAGCAAAAACTACGTGGGGGAGCTCTCGAAGTGGGCAAAACAGAAAGAGACGCGCTGGTGCCCACGGGAATAAGGGACAGTGGAAGGAGCGGGTGCTGGGGATCCCAGACTATCCTCTGCCCCTAGGAGTCTCCCAGGCCAGTGGCGGGAGCTCACGCAGCGCGAAAGGCACGCAGATGGGGAAAGTGGGAGTTGTGTTTCTATTTCGGACTCTTTAGGATTTGTCTCTAATCACATTTTCCTTCCCAGATTTGTTAATTAAGAAGATAATAGCCAAAGAGATATTTCATTTCCAGGACTTTTTCTGGGATGTGGGGATGCAACTCGTGGCGGTTACCTCCCCCAATCTTCCCCCAAGATTTAGTAGTCCCTCAGCCAAGTTTGCTTAGAGGTAGCCTCAGTTTACCAATTATATGCCTTTGGGAGTTTTAACGTTTCACAAAGCCTTCTGTTCTTAAAGCGCGATATTCGCAAGTTATCAACCAAAACTGTGCCCACGAGGCGTCAGAGACCTCCGGCGCGACTCGCGCGGGGAGGGGTTTGCGGGAACTCGGCAATCCCGGACTCCCGTCGGTTCTGGGCGGAGAGGGCCAGCGGAGTAGCGTCCGCCCTGAGCCCGGCCAGCGATTCCCCACAGGACACGACACGGGTCCCGGGTGCCCTTGGCATCCTGGCCATCGTCCCTAAACCCCCACATCATGAAATGATAGAAGGGAGGCTCCTTGGATTCTGCAAGTCTAAGAAACCTCGCGGAGAAGGCGCGTCCTGCAGCTGCAGTTCACAGGCTCTCCGGGGCGCCCCGCCAGGTTGGGTGTCGCTCCTCTCCACGCAGCCCCTGGAGCGAAGCGCACGCTCCGAAGGACCGCAGGACTGCGTTCCCCACTTCAGAACAAGTTCTGGCGAGATGTTCTCTCCCCGCGTCGGTGCCCCTCAGCCCCCTCACTCCCTGTGGAACTCAGAGCGGGGTCTCTCCTGCCTCTCCCCTCCCTCTGTGTCCCGGAGACCACAGCCGCCAGCCCACTGGCAACACGTTCAGCCAAAGCCTCCACAACCTTTCCCAATGACCCCCTACCAAGAGCTTCTTTCCTTCCCGCCACTTCGCCTCGCATCTCCCCAAAGTGGAAATCGCCCCAGGCCAACAGACGAAGAAGAACGTGGCCAAGGGTGCAGCCAGTAGCAGATAAGAAAGCGTCTTTGAGCGCCAGCATCTCCTTTCAGCACCACTGTAAGGGTGAAAAATAGGCGATCTTTTGCTTCCGTTACAGCCTGATCCCCCCATCTTCTCCCCCTAAGGATGCTCCTCGGTCCCCCCGAATGGAGCCCCTCGCAAGGTATCCTTGCTCACCATAGGTCCTTGAAGTAGCGGGCTCGCCAGCAGCAGCTTCTGGAGACCTCTGAATGGCTGCAGTGAGTCTGGGCGAGAGCTGGGGACTGGGGTCGCTGCAGGCTCGAGACGGCTCGGACGAGAATCCCATCAGGGACAGAGGCGTGATACTCAGGCCGCGCAGCAGCGTCGTCTGAGGCTCCCGTCCCCCGGCTGGGATGCTGAACTCACCTAGCTTCCGGGCCAGGCTGCGCGCTCCTTCCTACCCAGCCTTCTCCTCTGCCCTCCCGCTTCTACTTCTTCCTTCTCTTTCCCTCCCTCTCTTTCTTTCTTTCCTCCCTCCTCCTCTTCCCCAGCAGCCCCTCCCTTCTTCCCTCCTCCCTCGCTCTCCTCCCTTTCTGGATGGGAGCCCCGCCCACATACTCCCATCCAGCAGCCGGGCCTCTCCTCCGATGGCAGGCGCGGGTCCCGGAAACCCGAATAGAACCCCAGCCTGCAGATATCTCCGGGCTGGGACATCCTTGCCTCCAGCCCAGGGAAGCGAGCGGCCAGGGCTCACCTGGGGACCACGTGCGGAGGTACTAGAAAGCATGCACCGACTAGTCTCTGTACCTTCCAAAAATACCCATGGGAGTTTGGGCTTCCTTGAGTTTAGAGTAACTGCTGCCCAAACTAATGATTAAAACACTGAGTAATCATCATTTACCCGGAGTAATTAGAGATAATGAAACACCTCTAAAATCAGGTTATGGAGAAAGGAGCTGTTGGATTGGTTTAAAGGGTGGCCCTCCACAAACTGTTAAAGGATTTCCAAACGTTGAGAAACAAGCTGTGTGCAGAGCTGTGCGCCTGAGAGAGATCGAGATCTCTTTGGCTGTTAAAAGGTGACTTTCCTTCCAAAAAATGGAAAGTAGAGGTTCAGTGATTCTTTTGGAAAGACTTGGTGATGACCCTCAGAAACTCAATCCCATTAAACAGGCTCTCTCCCCTCCCTTGCCCAGGCCTAAACTTCTAGAGGACAGAGGTGGCTTGCAGACAGGCTGGGGCCATGCTTTTACGTTAGAAAACTGTGTTTACAGCTCAGCCCTTTAAGAACTGCTACAACAGTCATTTTTGCTGTTGTTGATCGGTTCTGGTGTACCTAAGAGTCCTTAACCCCAGCAATCTGACCTTCCACGAAGGTAAAAACCACAGAAGCAACCACTTTTTCAGCCACAGGAGACAAGAAAACATGCTCTTTGGTCTGTTTTAAAAAGAAGTACGATGAGGAATTGGCTCTTTAATTAAAAAAAAAAATGCTAGTAATCATATTAGCAAGGAGGTGGAATGTGGTGACTTTTAAACCTTCCCAAACAGGAACTAATTTCACACACTGCCTCTGATGGGCCTGTGAGGGAACTATCAGCCCCATCTCTGTTTTACAAACAAGGAAGGGGAAGTACAGCCAGGTTGAAGGGACTTGCCCAAAGCCCTGAAGTAAATCACAGCCTCTGCTCTGCAGTGCTGGGCTAATGCTGCTGGGCAGGATTGAAACTCCCAAACCTTGAGTTCCAGTAGCCAGGGGAGTAGAGGATGACCCATTTCCTGTCCTGGATTTCTTTCCCTGGGATAGACATATTTCCCTGTTTCCACAAAGCATTGAGGCCTTAACAGTTATTGGCCTAGGGTAGCTGATCTATAAAACTTTACATTTACGCACTTTCAAAATTTAGAAAACAGGAACTCCTTCCTGTGATCTGTGGAACAAAGATTACAAAGGGTGGGAAGTGTGTAAAGTCAGGGAAACAACTGTCAGAGCAGGGCCACAGAATCCTGACGTCTTTTCCTGGCTTGGTAAAGCTCTTTTGCTCAATAATCCATCAAACAACTGAAACAAGCTATATGCTTTTGCCAAATCTTTCCATTCTTGTTGTTCTCAGTTTTCTCATCTGCACCATGAAAGGATTAGGCCAGATAATCTCCATGCTCTCTTTCTATTTGAAAGTGATTTTATTGTAATTTTAGTAAACATCCACCTTCTTTTATTTAAAATCACTCCTGAGCCTATCTCCTTTAAGAACCTCTAATTAAACAGGGCATGGCAATAACACCAGCCTGAAAAGATGACTGAAATACCTCCAGCTTCCAAGACGGTCAAAATTACAATTAATTATTAAAAACAACAACACAAAATTAAAACTCCATTAAATAGTTACTAATGCCTCTCCTAAGGCATCAGGCAGTATGCTCCTTCAGCACCATGCAATACAGATTAAATGTTCGCTGAGCATCCTAAATCAATCACTATTGCTTTAATTATTAACAAAATGTATCCCTTAATATTTAAACTCAGAAACAACAGTGATATGCTATCCTTAAAAGCAGGGCTTTATTTTGCTTTAATGCAGTATGTAGTTTGTTTTTTTAAGTCCCAAATGTTTTTAGATGACAGCTATTATCTCATTTTGTTGAAGCCCAGACAATAAACTGGCCATTGGCCCACCCATGCGTTTGTGAAACCCACAGTCTGGGAGTTTCCAATTAAGCCACCTGACATACCTTGTTTAGACCCTGATATGGATCTTTAGATGTGTGATGGGAAAACTCAGCTGCAGTTCTCTTGACAGCTTTACTTCCCCACATTTTAGATGGGTGCAAACCACCTATTATCAACTACTTTTACCCATTCCTTTTCACTGCTCCCATTCATGCCAAAGAACAAATTACTTGTTGGTTAGAGAGCCAATCAATCACAGCTCAGTGATCAGAGTTGGTGAAGGAAATCAGTCCAGTTCTCTCACTCTCAAGCTTACCTGTGAATCTTGGAGTTTCTAGAGAACATGATATGTATATACCAAATAAAACTGTAGTTTATAGCATAAAGATTAAGAGGAGAAGCCTGTCACAATTCAGGAACAACTACTGGCCCCTATGCTGCTCCTCCTAAATGGAGGGCACTCATTTGTCCAGTTTTTCCTAAAAAGCCTCAAGAAAGAGTAGCTAGTCAATAAGCCTGTGGGACAGCCTTTCTCAAACTATGTCTGAGGACCACAAGTTTCAGAATGAAGGTGCCATTGCTAATGAAATGCAGATTTCCTGGCCCTACTCCCAGATCTGGACCAAGAAATCTGCATATTTCACTAAGTTCCCTCATGATTCCAAGCACGTGGAAGTTTAGGAACTACTATTTTAAAAGTTATTCCACTTATAGTTTGAGGGATGAAAAATAGCATTAAAAGACAGATACCAAGACATTATTACATGGATGAGGAATATGAGTGGTTGGTATTTTATAAGCAGTTTATAAATTGTTAAGTATGGCAGTTACAGTATTACAATGCCCAGAACACACCAACTAGATCTATGTAAATAAAAAGACTTCTAATCCTATGGACACAGTAGTCCTTGCTTCTAGGTCCTTAATTAAGAATCACATCCGATTTTCAAACCTTTGCCAGTCAGATGTCTGTTGAAGCTATAGAGGAGTCCTTGGAAGGAATTTCTATTACCATTCCTTACTGTTGTGAAGCAGTAAGATAGATCAATTAAAAGTGGAATTGGAGGGATCTCTGAAACTGACCTGGACCATTAGTTTTTCTCTTGTTTCTCTTATATAACGATACGTTATATGTTTGCTCTCTTATTGTTGTTAGGTGCCAAAGTCATAGCAATCCTATGTACAGCGGAAGGAAACACTCTGACACTGTGCCATGCTCAGCACTATGTCAGTGCTTCTTTGCTGTTCATAGGGTTTTCAATGGCAGATTGTTTCAGGATTGTTTTGGGAGTGGGCTACCAAGTCCTTCTCCCATTTTTGTGGAGCTGGGGATAGAACCGAGGGCCTCAGAGAGTGCAGCATAGCACTGTACCAACTGAGCTAAATGCCATCCCTTTGCTCTCTAGTCCTTACAAAAAACTCTTATAGAGAAAACAAAACCCTTGTAGGGAAGAATTGGGAGGAAATTGGCAAAAACTCCCAAACTGGGAAAATGGCGTTTGAATATCTGGTTTGTAAGTTAGAAATCTAGGGAAAATGAAAGTAACTTGGTTGCATGTTTGTACAAAACCCTTCCTGATTGGACAATTGGACTGAAAGATGATTGGCTCAGGCCATTCCATGGGCGAACTATATAAAGAGCTGCGCTGCGGCAGCTTGACCCTTTTTGGCATGGCCTTTCTGGCGTCCCTTTCTGCGCCTTCTCGCCTGTTCCTGCCCGGACCACAGATGAGGACTCGCGTCTCCCGCTGCTCTCCCCTGAACCTTTGATGAGGAAAAAACGCTCTCCCGTCGCAATCCTCAACAAGGAAAGGAACCTGCTCTCCGTCTGACCAACGACGACGAAGCAACAGCTGTCTCCTCCTGACCACCGAGACAACCAACACAGGTGTTTGCTCCTGGAAGGCAAAAGTGCCTGAGGCTTTTCCTTTCTCCCGTCTCCTCCAGGGTCCCGAGGGCCGCGGGAGTCTGCGCCCCTCACCTGAGGGTCCCAAGTGAATTGTGTTTAGTATCTGTGTGAGCGGCGGCACAGCCCTTCCGAACCTTCAGGCCGGGCCGGGAGGCAGGCGCCCCACATAGATTTGGCGCCTGAACGTGCGGCCCAACATAGTTGGTGCCCGAACAGGGACCCAACAACCCTTATAAAAATCACCGGTCTACAGATGAGAACCTGAAATTTATAGAGGTCATGTTAGTCACTCAAGGGCACAGAGCAAGGAAGTAGGGGACCCAAAATCCAGACCAGCTCAGTCTGTCTCCTCTTCTACATGAATTAAATTGGGGCTTCAGTGGAATAGATTCCTATGGCCACAGGTTTCTACTAAACAAGGCTGCCTGCCCTAGAGGTTTCCCCAGGCCAAGGTAACAGTTGCTGCTCCATCTTTGCAGCTCACTAGTACAGGGAATTTCAGGAGATATTCCCTATTTCTTAGATGGCAGAACAAAATCAAGATCCATAATCTTGTTTCTTCTTGAGAAATAGCCCACCTAGGATAAGCTTTTCTGTGATCTTCCCTGAGAAGAGGTTGTGATCTAAAGAATGAAACTAATTACCTCTTCAAGGTCAAAGTTTCTTCATTGTAAAGTGTGATGATTTTTTAATAGGATCTTCATATGTTTCTCAAGGCCCACTATCCACAGACAATACATTCTACTAGTTAAATCACAGTCAAATTGCCTAACTTCTAGTGCCTCAGTTTCCTCCTTCATAGCCTGAGAATAATTTTTATTTCACAATATTCTTGCAAGCCTTAAATGAGTTGATACAGTAAAATGACAGGCATAATGGGTTCAATAAATATGATCTATTATTATTCCTTATGCAAGTAATGATTAAGTGAGTGAAGTAGAAGATAAACAGTTGGTATTGAGTTTTACTTAAAGTTTATGATATGATCCATATGTGTATGTGTCAGTGAAACCCATTAATTTATACAATTAGTATATGCTAGTCATTATAAAAAAGAAAATTTGTGATAAAGTTTTTAAAGGGATTGTTTCTCACATTTTTTTTCCCTCTGGTGCTATGCGTATCTCAGGTGTTTATTGAGTAGGGGCCGTTTGCACGAATAGCATTCACTGAGTTAACATTCATCACCATTTATCTACATACATCTGACCCATGAACACAGCTCTGCCAAAATAACTCATAGCTGTCAGCATCATACCTACTGAGAACAAGGAAATGATGGACTCACTGACATGTTACAAACATTTTCCATCTCCAATTTTCTTGATTCTTAAGATCTCTTTCACTTAAGAACATTCTCTTGTTAAAATGTAAAACCCATTTCATTTTTCTTGGTCTAAAGAATCTTTTTCAATGCTAGGGAATGAATCCAAGACCTTGTACATGCTAGGTAAGCACACTACCACCGAGATGCACTTTCAGCACTAAGAAGAAATTTCAACCCAGCTGTACAAGATGCCACATCTCTAACATTGGAGACTGTTGTTAACTCTTTTTTTTTTTTTTTTTTTTTTTGAGGTACTAGAGGTTGAACCCAGGGCCTCGTGCTTGCATGCTCTGCAATTGCTAGACCACTGAGCTGCACCCCCAGCCCATTTTTTTACTTTTTGAGACGGGTCTTGCTAAATTACACAGACTGCCTCTGGTCTCAAACTTGCGATCCTCCTTCCTCCACCTCCCAAACTGCTGGGATTACAGGCCTAAGCCACTGTGCCTGGCTCTTGTTAACTCTTGATATACATCACTCAAAGCTAAATAAAAGGAGTTAGGGGTACAGTTCACTGGTAAACTCTTGCCTGGCACATACCAGCCCTTGTTTGATCCTTACCACCAGAAAAAAATAAAAATAAGTGGATAAATAAAGCTAAATAATCCTGGATTCTAATATTTTCTTATGAATAAAAGAAAGTGCAATGCTATGCCTTACATTGGGGGGCTGGGATTTCGCTTAGTTGGAAGAGCGCTGCACTCTCTGAAGACCTGGGTTCAATCCTCAGCACCACAAGAAGGCAAGGATGTGGCAATCCATTCCCGAAGCAGTCCTGAAACATTCAGTCATTGAAAATCCTAAGAGGGTTGTTAAAACATGACTTGACAGCACCTAACAACAGCAATGTCTTAAATTGTTGTCTTACTACTTTTTGGAACATAGTCCTTTTTAAAGATCCTTCAAAGTATCAGACAGGCATGGTGGTGCATGCCTATAATCCCAGTGACTTGAGAGGCAGAGGCAGGAGGATCACAAGTTGGAGACCAGAGGCAGTCTGAGTAATTTAGCGAGACCCTGTCTCAAAAAAAGTTTAAAAAAAATTGGCTAGGGCTACAGCTCAATGGTACAGCAATTGCAAAGCAGGCAAGCGCGAGGCCCTGGGTTCAATCCTCAGTACCGCAAAAAAAAAGATCCTTCAAAGTATCACATCAAAAATGGGCAGGTGATTCTAATTGAGACCCAGTGATATGAGACAGAGGAGAAAGTTGCTTTTATATATTACATGTTTAACATATGGAGGGCCGACAAGGCATGAATATGGAAATTCTTTTTTTCCAAGGAAGTATTAGGGTGGATCGGCACACAATGAAGGATATTTAGCTTCTCCTTGTATTAGGCTTTCTCTCCTAAAAATGGTTAACTGCATCCACCTTATTCTATAGTAGATTTTCAACTCACATATCCTTTTCATTTTCTCTTTCTCTCCCTGGTATTGCTGAACGGTTTGTCCTGGACAAGAATGCACTGTCACTAGAGGATAAGCTTTAGAAACACAGTCCCACACCCTTGCCTGATGTTTGGCTACCAAGTGAATTACTGTGGTTGCCTAATCAGATGTCAGCTGGGTAATACCAACAAATATTCTCCCCTCAATTCATGCTAAAAAGCTTTCTAGTCTTTCACAGGGAAACCTTTGTCCAAAGAGATATGTGGTCGAATAATTTTTTATTGTACAAGTAAAAGTTTCATCGATTATCAGTTGAAACACCCAGCCAGAGACAATTTTTAGTACAACAAATGGTTCTGTGGGCCAAAATTATGAGGAGCCCAACCTATGGTCCTCTGGTGGCACAGGCAATCAGAGAAAGCCAGGAAAGGCTTCAGGGAGTGTGCCCTGAGGCCTTCCTGTGGAAGAAAGAGCAGTTACACCAACCAAGGCCAGCCTCTGAACACTAGCCTCCTGCTCCCCAGGTCCTTTCCTCAAACCCCAGAAGGCAAGGAAATGCTGGGCCAGAGCAGAAGCTCCAGGAGGCATCTGTGACTCCTTTTTGACTCATCCCCTCTTTGGCTTCTCCTGCTGAAAAGCCCTGACTGAGCACTGCAAAGCATCAGTCTCCAGAGGGAAATGGCTAGGTCTCCAGATACCTATTTCTTATAACTGAAGTGCAGGAAGCTAAAACAACAGGTAACAACTTCAGAGAAAGAAATGAGATCCATCTCCATATTCCGGAAGCACTGGGCTTGGGGCATGTTCAAGGGGGTGGAGAGAGAGAGTAATTTTTTAAAAATCTTTTTAAAGGTGGAGGAGGCTCTAAAGAATCCACTCTCCTGATCTCTCTCCAAAACTGAGTCTTCAGCTCCATGCAAAGTGCATACGTCCAGTGTTTGGCCCTTTTAGGGGTCTTACACCCCCATGGCCAGGTTCAGAAACTGGCAAACTCAATTTCAAGGCGTCAGAATTATGAAAGATTTTGAAAGGTTGAACTAAAGAAGGTGACTAAGGCGGTGAAGGGAAGGAAAGGGCCCTGGTTTCTGGGAGAGCAGCCCAGATGCACCCTGCACTCACCTCCTCAGGGCGGGCAGAGTAGGCGATCCCGGTCGCAGGTGGGCCAGCATGCCAGGGACATGAGGCTCACGGGGCCGACGCCTCCCTAACCCTGCCCCGAGCAGTTGACAGGGGCATGTTTCCAGCTCCTTATCCTCCTGCCCCCGCTGGTCAGACGCACTGCTGGACTTTCCCCGATGTCTGCTAGCTTAAAGGAGCATCGGTGCGCGTCCCAGATGCCCAAGCCCCACTGGAGCAGGGCACGGGCGTGAGTCCGCGGCTGCTCCCATGCCCTCGGGAGGCTGCTGCGCCCACTGCTTGCGGGTCCCACGGAGACGTCCTAGGAAGCTGCGTGTCCGCACACGGCGGGTAAGGGGAGGGTCGCCCCCAACTGCCTTGCACAACGTAGCCCCGGCTTTCCCCCACCACGCCGCCTCCACCTCAAAGCCCTGCTGCCGCCCTGCTGCCGCAGCCAGCCTGCCTCTCCCGCCCTCATTATTTTTAGCTCTCGGCGGCGGCTGCACCTTCCTACCGGCGAAAGCCCAACCTGCTCTCTGACTCGTTTTGCAGGATTTGTGCCCCAGGTGGCTAACCTGCCCCACACTTGAATAAACAGAGATCGCCTGGGTGATCCCGGTGAAACACCCGCACGGAATTCAGTTCCCTCTATCGTTTTGTCTACCAGTCTTTGGAAACCCCTAACCATCTCTAGAAATCGAAAGAGATGAGAGGTCCTAACGTGAGACTCTTTGGGCAGGTATGGAGAAGTTCCTGGGACGATTTTGCCTCGTGTCCTGATTTTTCCCCCTAAAGCTCTAGGGATGCTGGGACAACAGGACACAGGCGCCTAAATATACTCGAAGAAAATTACTTTTGGAGAGCATTTGCGAAGCTTGCTTCCCCGGGTAGCCAGCCCTCCATGCTGTTCCCAGCCCATGCCCTGTTCCATGCCCAGGAGGCAGAGTTTGGTTCTGCCTATCAGCTACAGGGGAAAAAGAAAAAAGTCTTTCTCCAGGCGTCTGGGCTCTCGAGACTTTTTTTCCACTTGCCAAGCCCAGCAGGGGTACCTACCAGTTAAGCACTCTTAGGAGAGTGAAATTTACAAGGCTGGGTGGAATGGGTGAAGGCACCCGACATGGAGAAGACAGGAAGAGGTGAGAGGCTGGGGAGGTTGCTTCAGCCTCCTGTGGGTAGAAGATCCTTGTAGAACAACCATGAGGGCCTGAGGGCCATATCCTTTCAAGCCAGTTAAATAAAAGTGAAACATAAACAAGGAGTCTCCTTTATTCAGCATGAAGAGATGGTAGGCTATGTCTGACACCTATGCCTCAGAATTCTGATCTTCACCCTGAAAATCTGAATTTGTTCTTTATTCAGTCCCTGCATGTTAGGGTGTCAACCATAAGTGACAGGTAAATATGTCTTTAGTTTGCACCAAAAAGTGCAGTGCTACTCCAGTGTCCCACTAATTCTATGCTAGAGTTTGTATGATCTCAGCTTTCCCCAGGTTTAGATGCAAAGGGGGTGGTGAACACACAACAAAAACTGCATGACTGAGGGACTGAGTCTTGAGGAGAAAATAAAAGTGCTGGTTTTCCTTATTATTATTTAAATTACAGGCTAGGGTTGGGCATGTAGTTTAGTGGTAGATGGCCTGCCTAGAATGCACAAGGCCCTGGATTCAATCCCCAGGACCACCCCCACCCCCCGCCAAAAAAAAAAAAAAAAAAAAAGGCTGTTTCATAAATTAAATGCTAATCTCTTTTAATTAGAGATTCTTAAACCTGCTATGTGGACTCTTTAACAATCTCTAGATGGATTTTAGGAGAATCTGAAAAAAAAAAAAACACCAATATGTATGCATTAAGTTTTTAGTGAATGTGTAAAAATGCATGGAAGCTATAACTCTATCTAATTTTTAAAGGGATTTGAAGCTAAAAACAAAACAAAACCCTCTCTAGAATATGGTCTTCATGCTAAATCTTTCCTATTGGGATATGTCTCCAGATTGCACACATAACTTTGGTTCAGTGGGACACAGCTCAACAGCACAATGTTCTGAACTCGTCACTGAGACAGCAGAAATGTTACTCTGTTAAGAGTCAACCTTCACCCAGAAAAAGACCCTAGCAGAACACTGACCCAGAGCCCAAATTCCTGCTTTGCCCAGGTTAACTGGACCCATCATTAAGCCACCTAAGTCTTGTGACTCTTGAGAGTCAAATACTGGAATGTATATGAAGCCAATTGACACGTTCTAAAATATATGGCTAGTGGCCCTTTGGAAAAGAAATGCTGATGGGTTTCCACATGCTAGTTATAATTAAATGGACAATTATGTAAATAATTATAATTATATGAGTATTTGCATATTTTCTTCGACCATATACTTACAAGGAAAATCAACATACTTTGGATCCTTGACAATTATTAGATATTTTCATGTTTCATTAGCTCACTTAATCCGCGAAATAACTTATGGCTTATATACTATAGTTACTCCCCTACAATGCATACACACGTTATCTTTTCACATTTCAGAAAAGACGCATAGAGAGATTAAATTGCTTAGAGCAACCCAGCTAACAAATACCAGGTTTTAACTTCAAATAAATTCCCTACTTTGAAGAGGGGATATTAGAAAAAGAGCAAATATTGTTCAGATTTAGGTAGATTTATTTCCTGGGGGTTTTGGTTGTCATTTTGTTTGTTTCAGCGTTGTTTGTTTGTTTGTTTGCTTTGTTTTTGTGGTATTTGGGGGTTGAACCCAGGGCCTCACTCCTGCTTTTGCAAGCATTGTACCACTGAGCTGCACCCTCAGCCTAATTTTTTATTTTTTATCTTGAGACAGGTTTTGGATAAGGATGTTACAAACACTGCCTCTGGCCTCAAACTGAACTTGAGATCCTCCTGCCTCCACCTCTGAAGTCACTGGGACTGCAGGCATGTGCCAGGGTACCCACCTCTCCCAGCATGTTTTATGCAAAGTATAGGAGCTTAAAATAGAGCAGCCACACTTGGGATATTCAGTCTTCTCTCTCTCTCTTTTTTTTTTTGTTTTGTTTTGTTTTGTTTTGGGGTTTTTTTGCCAGAAAACTGTCTTTAACCTATTGACTTCCTTTTCATTTCCTTCACAGTTCAGGTTTACCAGCATCTTAATTGAAATTTACACACATAGTTCTTTATTAGTGCCATCTAGCTTCTTCAACTAATTAGTCAGACTTAGAAGGGAACTTCTGTTCTCTACTCCTGCAAACCTTTGCAGTAACCCATTGTAGTAGTAGGAACCATCATCTTCAGCAACCAACAGATGTCAAAACTGAGATCCCTCCAAATGGTTAGCTATTTCACTTAAGGTTAATTAGCAAGAACATAGGTCTTTTTGTCTATAGCACCAAGTCCTTGAGCTAATAAAGATAAAACCGATTCATTTTACTGTTACCTGAGTTTTGGACATATTAAAAGAACTACAAGTTCTGTTCACTTTCTTTTAAATCCTTTCTTACGACTTCAGCATTGGTATGTGGATTTGCTCACCAAAGAGTTCTCTTTTTATGTTTCTCTTCAGTATAAAATACATAATAGGAAATTCAGTACAATACAGTTTGTGGATGCTCCAGAGAGCAAGAAGACATCTGTTCTTGATCTTTAATTATGTTTTAATTATGTCTTGAGAACTGGTATCATAGAAAATGAGTTGCTGGAGGACAAGAGCAAAAAAGCAAAACCAGAAAACAATATGGATCATAGTAGGTGCTTTGCTCAAAAACTTAGGAATAATGGTGTGTTTTCTGTATAAGACTCAGGTTGTTGGTAGAAATGATAGATTTTTAAAACATTTTCTTAGTAACCTTTTGGTATTTACAGAAGGAGGGGTTGATTTTTTTAAAGCGCAGTAGTCAGTGTAATAGGATTTTTAAAAAATATACTTAAAGTTAGATGACATGGTTTTAGGTAGAGCTAAACCCAGTTCATATATACAATATGTCTATAGTCTGTTTTATGCTGCTGTAACAGAATGTCATAGACTAGGAAATTTATAAACTATAGAAGTTCATTTGACTCACAGTTCTAGAGGCTGGGATGTCCAAGATGGAGGGGCCACATCTGATGAGGGCCCTCTTGGTGCATCATAACAAGGAAGATGGCATCATGTGAAGAGAAAGCACGAGACAGAGAGAGAGAAGCAAAGGGATCACACTCTTCCTTCATAAGGATACCATTCCTGTGTTAACAAACTCCCTCCATTATTGCATTAGTTCATGAATGAGGGCACAGCCTGAATGACCCAATCTCCTCTGAAAGGCCTCACTTCTCAACACTCTTCCGTTGGGGGATAAGTTCCCAACACATGAAATTTTGGGGACACTTTTGAACTACAGTACTACTGGATGAACTTGGGCATGTGATTTTATTTCTGGAGGATGCAGTTTCTTCATGAGTTAAGGAGCTATACAATCTCTCTATTTTAGGTCTTGACAAGCTTTTTCTATAAAGGGCCAGACACTAAATGTTTTAGGCTTTGTGGGTCACATACCCTGTCTGTCATTATTTCTTTTTCCTCTCCTCCTCTTCAACTTCCTTCTTCTTTATTTTCCTTCTAGAATTGTCTACAGGTTTAAGTATAAATCATTTGCATCAGTTTTCTAGGGATCCCATAACAAAGCGTCACAAGCTGGATGGCTTAAACAACAGAAATGTATCATCTCCAAGTTTGGAAAGCTAGACAGCTGAGTCCCAGGTGTCAGCAGAGTTGGTTCTTCCTGAGAAGGTAAAAGACAATTTGTTGTGCACCTCTTTCCCAGCAACTAGTAGCTTGCTGGCCATTTCTGGTGTTCCTTGATGTTCCGGCTTGAAGATATCCCCCGAAGTGCATGTGTTAGAAACTTAATTCACAATGCAACAGTGTTGGGAGCAGGGACCATTAAAAGGTGGTTAGGTTACCAGGGCTCTGCCCTTGGGAGTGGATCAATTATCATGGGCCATTATCATGGGAGTGGGTTTCTGATAAAGGATGAGTTTGTCCTCTGCCTCATCTGGCTCCAGCTTTGAACCTTGCTCTCACCCTTGTTTGCCCTTCTGCTTTCTGCAATGGGATGATGTGGCCCTCACCAGATGCTGGCACCTTGTCAAGGGACTTCCCAGCTTCTAGAACCCTGAGAAATAAATTCCTACTGTTTATCCTGCCTGTGCTATCCTGTTACAGCAGCACAAAAGGTACTGAGACACTCAGCTTATAGACACCTCACCCTGATCACTGCCTTCATGCTCACAAAATGTTCTCGCTGCATGTGTTTATATCCAAATTTCCTCTTCTTATAAGAACATAGTCATATTAGGTTAAAAGCCTACTCTATTCTATTATGACTTCATCTTAACTAACAGGTTTAGCTCAGTTGGTAGAGTGCTGCTGTGCACTTTCTGAGGACCTGGGTTCAGTCCTCAGAACCACAAAAATGGGAGGACATGGCAATCCACTCCCAAAGGAATCCCAAAACAATCAGCCATTGAAAACCCTATGAGGGTTGCTATGAGTTGGACACAATGTGATGGCACCTAACAACAACAAAGTACACCTGCAATTATGCTATTTTCAAATAATATCTCATTCTGGGGTTCTGGGTGTTATGTTATCTCAACAATTGAATTTGGGGGAAGTACAATTCAATTTATAAGACCATTCTTAGCTTATATACCATACAAAAGTAGGTCATAGGCTCTAGTAAAAGCCCTTTACTGTGTTGCTGTTGTTAGGTGCTGTCAAGTCGTGTCAGACTCATAGCAACCCTCATAGGGTTTTCAAGGGCTGACTATTTCAGGATTGCCAGGAGTGGATTGCCATGTCCTGCTCCCATTTTTGCAGTGCTGGGAATCAAACCTGGGACCTCAGAGACCGCAGAGTGGTGCTCTACTAACTGAGCTAGATCCCAGCCCCCCTTACTCTAGCCCCTGTTTATTCTAAAATCCTCTGCTTCTCTACTCTTCATGACTTTATGGGACAGATTAACTGTCTCTTAGTGAATAATTCAATTAACATACTTTTTTGAGCACCTACATGTGCTAAGGCATTGTTCTTGGTGCCAGCACATAGACATGAAAAACTGATAAAAATTCCTGTTGTACAGAGTCTTAGAGTCTAATAGGAAAACAATCCATCAACAAAACACATAACACATCTACAGCATGCCAGATGGCAATAGGTACTAAGAATAAAAATTAAGTCACAGAGAGATTTAATAAGACACTCAGGGGATGTGTCATCGAAAAAAGTGACACTTGAGTAAAGACCTAAGGGAGACGAGGAAGCCAGCCACCACAACACCTGGTGCTATGATTTGGATATGATCTGAGCATTCATGTGGTCGCAGCCTAATCCTCAGTGTGGTGATCTTGGGAGGTGATGGAATATTTATGAGGTGGGGGTCAGTGAAAGGTAAGTAGGTCATTGGGGTCATGCCCTCAGAAGGGATAATGCCGTTCTTATGAGACCCCAGTTAGTTCCTACAAAAGCCGCTTGTTATGAAAGTGCAAGACTAACTCTTCCTTGCTCTCTAGCTTCCTGTCTTACAGTGTAATCCATCTCACAAAAGTTTCTTCCACAATTCTATAAGCCATGAAGCCCTCACCAGAAGCTGAAAAAAATAGGACTGCCCAATCTTGGACTTTCAGACTCCAAAACTGTAAGCTAAATGAACCTCTTTTCATTATGCATCACTCAGCCAAAGGTATTTCCATATAACTACAGAAAAATGGACTAGTTCCCCTGGGGAAACTGTGTTCGGGTCTATAGAAAGAAATGGGAACTGTGAAGTAGAAATGGGCCAGGTGTGTTCAAGAAACAGTGAGGAAGGTAAGTGTGCTTGAGTAGAAGAAGGCAGTAGGGAAAGTAAGGAGATGAAGTCAGACAGATGGGGGAGGCAAGGTGTTTGATGGCATATGGTTTTGGACCATGACTTCAGGAAGGGCCACTGTTGTGGTGAGGGTGAGGCAGCAAGGCACACGAAATCTAAGGAGGTCCTCATTCTCAGGGCTGGGTGAGTGCAGGGTAGGCTCCCAAGAGTGAGCCCTTCCTCAAACTACGCACTCTAAGAGTCCTTCCGGCCTCACCCTAGTTCTGGCCCTGGAAGGGCTTTGGTTTCAGTTACCACGACTGAAAGCCTCTGGAGGGTTTTTAGAAAAGTGGCATGATCAACTTTAACTTTATCAGGATAACTCTGGCTGCTATGGTTAGGAGACCAATTACAAACAATTGAAACCACTTCCAGAGAAAAATGGTGAAAGGCTTCATACCTGGTAACCTACCAGGGATTGTGGCACCCAAAGAAGTTGTTAGGCACATAACCAGTGGACCTTGCATTGTCTTTTCCTTTTGTTTTCACATAGCATGCTTTGGAGGTCATCTAAATGCTTGACTCAGTGCGAGGTGCTGGGATTCAGTTTCAATAATGAGCAACAAATTGTCCCAACCTCAAATAATTAGTAATTTTTCCTTCCTTCCTTCCTTCCTTCCTTCCTTTCTTCCTTTCTGCCTGCCTTCTCACCCACCCTCCTTCCTTCTTTCTTTTAGTAGTTTGAAATTTTGTAAAACCAACCACCCCTCCAAAAAAGAAAGAAAACAGAAAGCCTAATGTCTCAATTCTTGCCTTCTTGGGAATTCATCATGCTTCTACTCTCTGATCTAAGCATTCCATACCCATTCCATTCACAGTAGTATATAAATGATAATGAGCATCAAGGGACAATGTAGGACATTAGCCATGATATATTATGAATTCTCATGAGAGTACTATATCCTCCTTTCATTCATATGACCGAGAATTTTGAGGTCCTGAATGTGAGAGAGCCTCACACTCAACCCTCTCATTTGACAGATGATGAGAATAATTCCCAGAAAGATCAACCTGCAATTAACCACCTACTTAGTGGTAGAGTGGGGCTGATCACATTTTTCAAAGCTAGCTACAATAATCTCTTCTGTCTTACATGCTCTTGAATATGACGTTGACACTTTTCCTACTGAGAGGTGGGAGTCTAGGTTCCTCTCCTTGGATCTGGGTACATCAGTTATCTGTTGCTGCTGTAACAAATTACCAAAAACTTTGTGGCTTAAAACAACACAGATCTATTATCTTACAGCTCTGGAAATCAATATTCCAAAATGGGTCTTAGTAGAATAAAATCAAGATGTAGGCAGAGCTGCGTTTCTTCTAGAAGCTCTTGGGGGAATCTGTTTCCTTGCCTTTTCCAGTTTATACAGGCTGCCCACATTCCTCGGCTCATAACCCGCTTCACTCTGTCCTTTGCTTCTGCATATGGACATTTTAGATGATATTATTCTGCAGAACACACAGAGTAAGCTTATAACTACAGAATAATTGATGTTATGTAGCATCCAAGGCTAACCATGAAAGTGGTGTTGCTTCAAGCTGGTTTTCTTAGATCACTTGCTTTTAGAACCCAGTTCCCTTACCATGCTGTGAGGAAGCCCAAACTAATCCAAGGAGAAAGGGTATTTTAGAGGCCTTGTGTCAGTGTCCTGGTGGTCAGCCAGCTGTAGCCTCACCTGATACCAACATTGGCCACTATTCATGTTAATGAACCTGCCTCCAGATGATTCTAGAACAGAGTTGTCATTTCACCCCAGCTTTAAAGTCTTCTGCCCTGAAGCCCTAGACATCACCAAGGAAGAATAAGTAATTTTACCATGTCCTATTCAAACCTTGATCCACAGGGAAAAGAAATGAAACATAATATGGTTGCTGTTCTAAGCCACTGTTTTGGGATGGTTTGTTAAATAGCCATAGATAACTGAAACAAAAAGCCACGTACCAGGAACTAGGTCTTCAGTTTTTCGGCCCTACTTCTTTTCCCAGCTCAGTTATTACCTCTCAGATAAGCAACAAAGGCAATGAGCAAGAATCACTTATTGAGCACCTATTAGGAACAATTCTTTCTTGTATAATGACTCTGTGTATTCTTCCCATCTTCTTTTGATGTTTCCTGCATCATTTAATATTTTCCCTGTAGAATCTTTCACTACTGCCACTCGAGGCTTGAACTTTTTCTTCACTTCCTTAAGCTTGAGAAACACAGAGCGTGTTCTTCCCTTTTGGTTTTCTGCCTCCAGCTCCTTGCACATGTCATTATAATATTTGTTTTTGTCTTCTCAAGCTGCCTTCTGAAATCCAAGAGGTTGCATATGAAGAGGAACCAATGCTGTTGAAGGATGAAGTGGAAGCTGCCTTGAAAGAACTGGTGAAACACAAGGCTCCAGGAATTGATGGGATACCAGTAAAGATGTTTCAACAAACAGATGTAGCACTGGAGGTGTTAACATGTTTATGCCAACAGATTTGGAAAACAGCTACTTGGCCAACTGACTGGAACAGATCCATATTTGTGCCTATTCCCAAAAAAGGGGATCCAACTGAATGTGCAAACTATCAGACAATATCATTAATATCACACACCAGCAAAATTCTACTAAAGATCATTCAGAAGCAACTGCAGCAGGGAATTATAGACAGGGAATTACCAGAAAATCAAGTGGGATTCAGAAGAGGGCAGGGAACCAGGGACATAATTGCTGATGTCAGGTGGATATTAGCTGAAAGCAGAGAATATAAAAAAGATGTCTATCTATGTTTTATTGACTATGCAAAAGCATTTGATTGTGTGGATCATAACAAATTATGGATAACACTTCGGAAAATGGGAATACCAGAACACCTAATTGTGCTCATGAGAAATCTGTACATGAACCAGGAGGCAGTTGTTCAAATAGAACAAGGAAACATGGAATGGTTTAAAGTTGAGAAAGGTGTGCGTCAGGGCTGTATACTTTCACCCTATCTCTTCAATTTATACGCTGAACAAATAATCCGAGAAGGTGGACTTTATGAGGAAGAACATGGCATCAGGATTGGAGGAAGACTCATTAACAACCTGTGTTATGCAGATGACACAACTCTGCTTGCTGAAAGTGAAGAGGATTTAAAACATTTACTGATGAAAATCAAAGATCATAGCCTTCAATATGGGTTACGACTAAACATCAACAAAACAAAAATCCTTACGACTGGGTCAGCACGCAACTTCACAATAAGTGGAGAACAGATTGAGGTTGTCCAAGAATTTGCTTTGCTTGTCTCATAATCAACACCCGCAGAAGCAGCAGTCAAGAAATCAAAAGACACATTGCTCTAGGAAAAGCTGTGGCAAAAGATCTCTTTAGAGTATTGAAAAGCAAAGATGTCACATTGAAGACGAAGGTGCGTCTGACTCATGCCATGGTATTTTCAGTGGCATCATATGGTTGTGAAAGCTGGACATTGAACAAGAGAGACAGAAAAAGAATTGATGCTTT